>JAODYD010000010.1:820721-905667 GCA_026262445.1 Bipolaris bicolor | reverse complement strand
TCATCCCAAAACACTTTCTTTTTGCTTTTCGCCCTCGTAAAGCGCAAACCAGACATGATACCATGTCCACGCGTTGTTCCCTCCGGAACATCCATCCCCCCTTTCGTATCCCCAAACACGCAAACTGGAATATTTAAAGTGCTGACTCTACACCATACGCGCGCCCTTTTTTTTTTTTTGCTGCGTTTGAAACACTACGTGCCAGCCAACCAGAACTATCATTCACCATTTGTGAATAAGAAGAGAATAACTCGCCAATGCGTAAACCGGGCTCTCAAGTATAAAAAATTGTGTAACACAAATTTAAACAGGTGAGGTGAGATGAAACTTGAACGGGTTTCCAGGTATGAAACGTTTAAACCTAGTTTTTTTTTTCTTTTGGTTGTTGTTCCCGTCTTACGTGCATACCCACATTGCTTTTGCTTCAGAAAGTCATAATATTGATTTTCTTTTACTATGTTTGCTTGTAAGATGTTCGTAATCCATGGGTCTGAGCAAAACAAGGGTTGTCCCCCCAAAAAAGATTCCTACGGTGTAGAACGGCGCGCGCGGAGGGGTGTGTGTGTGTTTGGGAGTTAATAAATTCATACAATACATAAGTACAACACACACATTGTAATCTACCCAACTCCCCCGTTTGGGCTATGCTTCCCGCTTCTAACAGCGTCATGACGTTTAGTCTGATGATGCTGAGTGCAAAAAGAACATAAACTCCAGTCCACTTCTTACATCATACCACCTTCCTGTTTTCCGTCCATGCCTCCCCCATCCTTATTTTAGAAAAAAAAAGGAAGAACGTAACAAACCACCCTTACCACTTACAAAACCTCCATGCCCTCCCCCTACACTTCATCATCACTATCATCATCCCCCAACAACTCCCCCTCATCCGCATCCACAACCGCGTAGTCCCCTCTCCCACGAGCAAAACTGCTTCGAGAAGTATACGTCCGGCCGTAGCCTCCATATCCGCCACGTCCACCACCCATACGACCCGCAGCCCACCTCCACACACTACCCGCTAGTAGCGGCAGGGCAGCAATAACGGCCACAAGTCCCGAGACTGCTGCAATGGGCCACTTGACCCACGGTGCATCGCTATCAAAGACACCATTGCCGCCACCCTCGCCCAGCCGGATACGACCAAACTTGCCGTCCCAGTGGCGCCAGACATAGTATCCAATTCCGCCGGCAGCGGCAAATGGCAGGACGATAGCGAGGAAGAGGGAGAAGCCTCCGATGCCGTGTTTCTTCTGGAAATCTTCTTCAAAGCCAGGGCATGGATGCACGTCGCCTGTCTTGTCGAACTCGTTTCCGCCCTCGCAGGTAGACAGGGGGATCTTGCGGAAGCGGCTGTTGGACCAGTATTCTTTGACGCCCTTGTTTTTGCAAACGGCTGAGGCGTCGGGGAGCTCAAGACCAGGTACAAGTACGCAGTCGCCACTGGCGTCGCGTTCGTAGTTGTATGCACTGTGAGTATGACGTTAGCGTCCGTCTTGTAACGTTGTCCATGCTGGAAACATTGACCACAAAACTTACCATTCGTAATCACGCCTTGTGCAAGAGCAGTTGCGTGCAATGTCGTGCATCTGATCAATGCGCTGTGCGTTCCGGCACTTGACACCCCGTTTCTTACGGTGGTACTGGGCCACGTGCCCAAACAGACAATCAGGCTCATCTTGCTGGAGGGGGTGCTGAGGGCTCCAAAGGTCGTAGTCGCCGCGAGTAGGGTCGTGCTCATCGAGTTTGCATTCCTTGCTGAATTCTGGGAGGCCGGAGAAGTCGAGGTTCACGGCAACAAGCTCCTTGCTGTCTTTGCCCCAGAGGAGGAAGTTGAGCGACGTATCGCTGGGCACCGTTGTAATGGCGTCGACCCGAATCTTATGGTCCGAGAACTTGTACAGGTTCCATTCTACGCCGCTGTCAAGCGAGTAGTATACGTGGTCCGTGTCTTCACCTCGGCGGACAATGACAATGACAGATCCTTGGTCGCCAAACTCCCACGCGTAGGTGCCCTTCTTGATTTCCTTCCACGTAATACCCGCGTCAGTAGTCATGAAGGTGTTGGCCTCGCCGAATGTCGTCAGCTCAGGCCCGACATTGCCGACAGCAAGCATCAAGCCTACTGCCGTGGGTGACGAATACATCTCACGGGGATCAGCGCGCTCCGTGTATCCGTGGATATGCAGACCACACTTGTCCTTGTTCGACACATCGCACTTGTATGGCTTGCCGTCAGAGTCCTTCTCAGGCGCTTGCAGAGCCTCCCAGTCGGCGCCATCGTTGTGAGTGATACGACTCTGCTTCTTCTTTTTGCTGCCCTTGTCAACCTCCGCAATATTGATAACCACATTGGCAACAGCAACACCCTCAAGACCCTGCATCTTCTCAAAGTCGACATAGCCATCAGTATTCCTGTTGACACCGCTCAAGCTCATGACGTACGAAGTGCCGTTGCTGTTACTCTTGATGATTGAACCATACTCCTGGTCTCGTGTTGGGTTCACCGTCACATGCAAAAAGACTGCATGTGTAGAGCTGTCCAGCACCGTGTATGCAGTCTGGTGCACGTCAAAGAACTTCGGAGGGAATTTGGCCTCGGCGAAGGTATTGGCGTCCAGGCTGGCATCCAGGCGGAGACTGTTGTCCTTGGCCTTGGTCGCAACCATGATGAACTCGGACATGGTTGCGAATTCCACAACCGACTTGAATTTAACATCCTTCTTCTTGAACCAGTCGTCACTCGAGATGAGCTCCAGCGGGGCATTCGTTTCCTCGTTGGTGTGTTGTTCGCAAAATACTTGCTCCTCCTTGACACTGCGCCCAGTCTCGCGCCAGACAAACATGCACTTCTTAACATATGGCACAAGAGACTCCCAACTGTCGTCCTCGCCGTTCTTCTGCGAAACGTAAGCTACAGTGTGGCACTCTTTGTCTCCCGCCTTTTCGCAGTTCTTGCCGCCCATCCATATGATCCAACCCTTTTGCTTGGGATGGAACTGCATAATCTGCAGCATTTCCTTGTTGGGTACAGCGGGCGCGTTGAACGAGTGGATACTGTCATGGAGGCCACGATCCTCGGAGTAGTAGACTTTCTTTCCTGCAGTCAAGAAGTACACATTGTTGTTCTCGTACTGATGAGGGTAGATTCTAACAATTTCATCATCAATAGCCTTTTTCCACTTCTTTCCGTGGTCGTGCGATATGTAGGCCGTACGTTCGTCGGTAAGCATGACAACTGTCTCATCTTTGCTTCGCTCGTTGCCAGTGTCTTCACCTTGGGTGTTGCGCTCGAGGTAGTACTGTTCCACGAACTCGCCACCCTTGAACTTAGTGATTTCATGGGTAATCTCTTTACTCTGCGGCGGCCGCTTCTCCGAGTCTTTGCATTCACGCTCGACCTGCTTGTCTCTATCCGTCTCGCCTTTGCATTGGTTGCCGGGAATCTTTCGCCAGCCAGAACTGCCTTTGTACGTCTTGGCGTCTCCTTCGCAAGCTCCCTTTGGCAGGCTGAACGAATCGTCAGGCTCGCACTTCTTGTCTTTGCCTTCACCAACAGGGGCAAAGCCAAAGTCACATTCGTAGTCGCGGAATTGGTCGCAGTCGCAAGGCTTGAAGGTGGGAACCGGGTCTTTGAAGACTTCGCCAACAGAGCATTCAGCATCCCACTTTCGCCTTCGGAACAGCTGTTTGTGGCCCATGACACAGCTTGCGGCGCCATCCGCATCTTTTCGCACAGACCATTCGGCATCAAAGTCACTGTCTCCGCACTTCTTTAGCATGTCTGTGAAGTCAAGGTGAATGATGACGTGCTCGCGGCCGCCACCATCCTTCTTCTTGGATCCGTACAGCATGAACTTCAAACTTGTCGAGTCAGGCAGGGTCGTCAATTCGCGTGCGCGGATCTTGTAGTCGAGCTTGATCTTCTTCCAGGTATCCTTTCGTCCATGTTTGAACGAGTATCTGATCTCGTCGGTGTCACCTTCGTCAAAGACTGCAACAAGGACAGACCCCTGATCGCCGAATTCGTATTTGTGCGCTTCCTCAAGCGCCAGCTCCCATGTGAGGCCTGCATCGTCGGAAACGTATAGGTCGCCGTCGGTGTACTTGCCAAGGAACTCGCCCGTGTTTCCGACACCCATGACAATTCCTGGCGCTGGGCTCGAAAAAACGCGGCCGCTGTTGTGCAGATTGGTGACGGAATGCAGATGGAGTTCTTCGTTTTTACCCTTGACTATGAGCTTTTCAAAAGTTCTGCCGTCATCGAAACTGATGCGCGATTTCAGCTTCTTGGTTTGACCCGACTTTTCAACCTCTTTGTAGTTGTCAACCGTATTCACGAGCACCACACCCTGGATATTTGCAATCTTCTCAAAATCAACATATCCGTTCTCGTTGCGGTTGGTGTGTTCGACATTCTTGGTAAAGTATGTTCCGTTGGAGTTACTGGTGTACAAATTGCCCATGGTCACATACTTGGATGTCATGACATCGACCTGTATGCTGTAGTTTGTGGACTCGAGAATCGTATATGCATCTTCTTCAATCTTGTGGTCGCCGAATTGGGCGTGGTGCCAGGAGTCGGTGTCCTGGGTTACGTAGAGGGCGAGTTCGCTCGAATGTTCGGCTTTGGCAGCGGCGACGATGTAGCCCTTAGCCACAGCCATGTTGGCCATGCCCTGTACCGTACGTCCAGAGGACATGGTAGGCTCTTCCATATGTTCGAAAAAGCTGTGCTCTATTAGCTCCTGCTCTCATGTCTGGGTTGTCGCCACCTACTCGTCGGACACGAGAAGTCTAAAGTCTTTTGACCTGTCCGAGTATTTTCCTCTCGTGATGCATAGTATACGGTCATCGTGTTTGTCGACGCCTTCGAGAAATCTCTCCGAAGATTTGGCCCATTGGCACATTCGGCGGTCCTTGATCAGGCCCTTGGGCTCAGTCTTGAAGCCATCGGTGGTGTAGTATGTCTGGCGCAGGTTAGCAATGCGACTTGTAGTAGCCTCAGAAAACGCATACCCTTCCAAGACACGGCGCCGTGAAGCAGTTCTCAATTTCGTTAATGAGTATCTTCTTGTTGTCTTGCGCGTGCCAGCCCACTGGACCTGCGGGCGAAGGCGCAAGCTCCGTCTCAAAGCTTTTCCATGTTTCTCCCTGATCATATGTAATCCAGTGCTTCTTCTCGCTCAGTACCAGCGCCACCTTGTTGTCGAATGGATTCTTGATGATGCCTAATCCCTGGATATCCTTTAATTGTTCCCAGCCCTTGCCAGCATCCTGCGAGCGGTATATCTTGCCCGTGTCGAGTTCTTGTACCAAGGCGACTCCGGAATCGTCAAAGTACATGAGGTTGACGAGCTCATTTTTGAAGGGCTTCGTCACGACGAGCGGGTCGTCCTTTGCGGTGGCGGGCGAGGGTGCTAGTGCCAGCAGGGCGGGCAGCAAAAGGCCCTTAATGTATTTCATGGTGCATAGAGGCGACGGCAAAACGCGTGTGTTGATGAGGGAGAGAGGGCGTGAATGTTGGAGAACAACTGGCGAGTCGACAATTCACAGCCTCAAGCACCGGCCCCAATGACGCTGACGGACCTGAAACACACGTCGATGCGCCGCGATGGCGGAGGCTCCCCGACCCAATGAAGACACAAAGTCAAGAATTAAAACCCAAAGAACGGCGTAGGAGGCGACGGAGGCAGTGTGCAGCAATACAATGGCAAGATTAGCAATGCGATGGCAGATGGCGCCAACAATGCAGTGCAGTGCAGTAGGCTCAACTGGACAGATAGAGCTTGGGGGGCCAGTCGCGTATAGACGGACGTCCGCGGCTACTGTCCCGCATTCTGCATCCCTGCTAGGTCCGTCGCCAGTTCCGCTCCCAACTCCAGTACTCGCCGCCGACTCTCTTTCATATGTCTTGACAATTATTGGATATTGATGCCAATGCCTGCGACTAGACTACGGACCCGTCAACTGTCAGTATCTTGGCTACGGCTCAGGCGCTGCCAGGAAGAACGCTACGGAGCTGCAATTCGAACAAGGCCTCTGATATGAGATTGGAATACCTAATTGACCGGCAGACAATAACAATATCTCCGGCGCCGGTTTCGTCTCACACGTCTCAGACTGACAAAAGAACCAAACCATGCCACCTCTCTACTTGGTCCATGGCAGTCCCAGCTTCTTCATCTCCACCGCGAGCTGCAAGATATAATCGATACTCTCGCACTGCGTCTTAGCCTTGTGCACATTGTCGCCCCAGACATAGATCCCATGTCTTCGGACCAGAATCGCATACGAGTCCGGGTACTTTTCCATCGCCTCCTCCAAGCTCTCCCTCAGATCCTCTTCGTGCGCCGTATTCTCGATAATCGGAATGCGCAGTCGGTCGTAGTAGCCTAGGTTTCCTTGCTTGCCCCGCCCCTTGGGTATACCCTTTATTTGCTCAATCTCTTCAATCTCAAAGCATGCGTCCTTGCCGAAATCGCGCTCGACGAGGAGAGTGACGAGTACTGCCCATTGCGAATGCGTGTGGATGCAGCATCCGGCGCCGCGCTCAAAGGCTGCCATGAACAGCGGGGTGCAGGCTGAGGGTTTGAGGACCTTGGGTGTGGAAATCAGACATGCGCGCCAATCTCATATGAACGTATAATCCGTACCTGTGGCTTCCTGAGGTACTCCTTGCTGTTGAAGTCCATGACAAACATGTCGGTAGGCTTCATGAGTTCCTTTTGCACACCACTCGGTGCAATGTATATCTTGTCTTCATGGCGTATGCTTGTTCCTCCGCCAGTGCCTGTCACCTGGCGCAATCCCCATTGTTAGCAATGCAGTCCAAAAGGCGCCTCTTCACTTGCTGAACCCCCAATTTCATGGGAGGAATCCTCATACCCAGCCCAAGTTGTAGAACTTTGCGCATAGTGTGCAAATATGGTTTGCCGGGTGGCTTGGGTCGTCAGAGTGCACGAGGGCCTCTGGATCCTGTACATTGGAGCTCATTATGGCGTTTTCTAGAGGATATGTCTCTCTCTCTTTCAGAGGCGCCCAAGTTGGGAGTTTTTCGCAATGCCCAAATGACGCGTTGGGCGACCGCGACTACCCCACGTGGTCCGGGCGGTTGGTCTTCACCCCACTATTCTAGTCAGGGCTGGCTGGTATAAGCTCCCTCGCAGTTACAACATAATACGTCTTTCGGGGTACAGTCAAGGAGTGTGTTTGTTTATTCAATCTAAACATATTACTCAAGCAAAGACAAGGTCGGCTCGCCCAAGGAGACTACGACCCGAGGTATCATTGACGTCCAAAACGCTCACTACATTATTATATCCTCCACCAAGGTTGCGCAACCGGGTATATCGCAACTACTTAGCCGTCTCATTTTGTGCCAGAGGCGAGTGCTCATGCTCCTTCTTCTTGTCGAGGTGAAGCGCATGCTTTAGCTTGTCGCCGAAGCCCTGGCGGTCTGGGGACTGAGAGTGACCGCCGTGCTTCTCCTTGTAGACGTTGCCAGCACCGCCTCGCTAGATTCATGTTAGCTTTGCCTTCTATACATGCGCCATGGGGCCACATACCCCAGTGTGGAACTCTTCCTGTGGGTTGCGCTGGTTGATCTCAGGTACCAGGTCGACTGGGCGACCTTCGTCAGACTGCGGGCCAACACGGGGCGACCTGCCAATGTTTCCAGCTCCGCCACGGCCAGTTGAGAATTCGCCTTCGACAGACTCGCCTTGGATGCCTTCGCGAACGAGGCCTCCGTCAGTATAGACAGTGTCGTCTTGGCCGATGTTGCCAGCGCCTACACGAACAACAGTCAACTTCTGTTCTTACAAGACATGTGCGCTCTCTGGGAAGATGCGACTGACCTCCACGTCCAGTGGAATGAATCGGTGTGCTAGTCATCTTTTCTTTCTTTGCTGCTTTGGGAGTATCTGGAATTTGAAATGTATACGATCGAGATCGCAGAGAACTGGTGTTATGACTGAGAGAGTAAATCAGAGTATGCCAACAGCCCAGCGCAATGCGACCAGAACGCCCTTATAGTCACTCCTTCAGTCGGGAGACAACCTCCAAGAGACTGCAATGACGCAATCTCATTTGCCTCCATTGGCAGCGCGGGATGAAAATAAGCTCCCGCAATAAAAAAACCAGGCATCGGCGTGTCTACGGCTGCAAGTCATTCAACGAAGTTTGCTGGGCCAAGACAAGTTGCAACAACGAGGGACGGCGTCGCGTCTTCACGCAGCCCTCTCATTGTACCGTGTACGTGGTTTATGCGATGGCGTGAGGTGATCGCCTGATAAGCCAGAGTGAAGTGATTCGCTCTGCAAGTGACTAAGCCGCCTACATCCCACTGTTTCCAAGCCTCGAGACTGGCAATCTTACGCGAACATGCACGGGCAAAGAAGCGTGGCTGATGTTACAAGGTTTACTTGGAAGAGCTGTTGGAGAAGTTTGCAAAGCACGAGGTCCACTGACGTGTGTTTGCCAATCCTGGTCGTTGTCGTCGATCCTGACGCAGGCACATCAATTTCGTCAACTATGCAGGAACGACGAAACAATTTCACATAACTAGCCATCATATCGAGGTACACATCCAAGTACCGTGGTACGATGGTAAACTCATTATCTAATCACAAATCCCCGTTACTTGTAGCGCCACGGAAACTAAACCCAGCCAACACAGCACGTGTTACATAGCGGCGTCACACGATCTTCCAAACACTCGACTCACACTCTCCATACTTGTTTCAAACACACACCTTGGCCGTCTTGGGATTTGAATAGAGCGAAAATGCGCCATCTTTCACGTCCCAGCGTCTCCATATGTCACAGAGCTAGTTTAGAAACCCGAGGGTGATGTGATTATTATTACCTACGCGATACAACGGTCTAAGACCCTAATAAAACTAATAGGAAACGGGACATAAATGGGTATCGTAACATCTCAGAGTTGGAAACAAAGGGCCACATCGCTTGCATTCTCTCAAGACGTAAGGTTTCGGTCATCGCTGTACCTGGCGTGACCGTCTTCTGCAGACTGAGCCTGCGCTTTGCTCTGGTCTGCGTGCTTTGCGGGATCGAAGACGTACATTGGGAATTCCAGGAAGAGGGTTCGCTTCAAGAATACTGGCATCCTTGCATATAATGCCGGTGGGAAGGGGATGAGAATGCTGGTTCGTTGGAGGTACCTTTCGTACTCAGGCCAGTGACTGCCCTTCTCGTACCTCTTCTTTGCTGCTGGACGTTCCTGCAGCGTAAGACCTGACACGAACATGAGAAGTAGGGTCAAGAAGAAAGGACCGAGGATTGAAGCGTAGAGGGCATCATAGGCACCTCCCGACACGTAGTTGTACGCTGCTGGCGACACAGCAATGGTGAAGATACCTGGGAACTATTAACTTCCGCCAAGAGCATTTGCACCGCAAGGACCCACCGAACTGAATAATGATCTCCCCGAAGTAGTTGGGATGCCTGGTCCACGCAAAGAATCCCACATCGCAGACCGCACCGTCGCTGCCATGTGCAGTGCGGAACCGATACTTTTGAATGTCGGAAACACTCTCCATGATGAATCCAATTCCCCAAAGGATAACACCCGCAATATCACATCCCGTCCCGAACTCAGGCTGATTGAACTTGGTGATATTTGGCGAGTTGAGTAGCGTAACCGGCAATGAAACGGTCCAGACCCAAAACATTTGGCTACGCTTTCGTCAGAAACAACACTCTCAGAACATGACTAGTCGCATCCACTCACAAGACCCAGAAGCCAAGGAACGACCAGAACTTATCCCGCTTATCATCAAACCTATCGTCTTTTCCTGTCTTTAGGATACGGAACAGCAAGAACCCGCTTAGTCGTGCCGCCCATAGCATAATAAAGAGCGAGACGACGATGTTGCGTGGCTCATCCCTATTTTCGCTGAAAGAAAGCGTGAGAATAGCGAGAAGGATGAAATTCGTGCCGCCGGCGAAATCAGTGAGTTTGTCGAATTTCAGCGAAAACGCTATCGCGAAGAAGAAGAGTTGGTAGGCAACTGTAATCAAAAAGGTTATGGCAAGGTAGTAATTATCGAGCACGTGTACGGCCGCCATGATGTCGGTTGGTGGAATACTATTGCTCTGTATGCTCCTCGGAGGAAACTGAAGAAGAAAAGAGCACGCGCCTCTACATATAACACACACGTCGATCTAGTCGCGCCCTCGCGCCCTACGGAGCCCGGACGGTGTGCTCAACGCAGAATCTCGCCGCTTCTGGCATTTGTTGCGCTCAGAGAAATGTTAGCCCGGTCGGGTCGATGACGCACGTCATCGGGCGAGCCAAGCCACGATACGTAGTCACGACTCTGGCCCGCGATCAGCCGCTTGGTTGCGCATCCCTCCACACCTCATGTATCCATCTACCCAGCAAAATGCACGCCTCGAATCCAGAGCAGCCACGCACTGCACTCGAGGGCCTAGACATAAACTCGGGAGATCCAATTCCAAACCCGCATGACCCGCGCTGAATAATCCACTTGCACACGACGGGACACTGAAACTCCGCTCGTGTGAGCTACCCATGTCGCATCTCACGCACAAACCGCATCAGATAGTCTCTCGAGCGGCTAGCCCAGACAAGCTTCTATCGTGAAGCTTCCCACATCCATCGCCCGTTTCTCTGCCGAACCGCCCAGAGCTCCTGCATCAAGCCTTTTGATTACAAGGATTGGTCCTGAATAACTAATGCTTTCCACTGGGGTGGCTTTAACCCCGTCCCCCTCGTCTCCAGTCCCCCAGGGCGCCCACTTAGCTTTTGAGACACGATGGTTCAAGTTGACCGGTATACGCAACTGCCAAACGCACGAAACCGCCCGCCCCTCGTCGGGCCTTGCTGGGTTGGTGCAGGAAACAAAAGAATAAGTGGGCAGGGCGCCTGGTTGGTACTGTTAAAGTAACACGATTTGGGGGTGGGTTACTGCATTCTTTGCGGAAGCGTTGCACGTTGCTTGTCTCTTCTCTTTCCTTCTCCCTTACACAGGAAAGGCTCATGCTCCGTGACGATACCCGCTTCTGACTGCCGCCATTGTCTCTGTTTGCGCGGCTCCACCGTTTTGATTCTCTTCCCGCTTCTCCTCGCTCGACGTTCCCCCCTTTTGTTCTTCCACCTCGTTTTCTTTCCTACTACGACTTCCTTTGAAATCTGCTGTGCAGGTCTCCTTGGAGCAGGAAAATAAGGTTTCTTCTGCATGTCTGGGACATTTACCTTTTTCGATTCTTTTTTCTTTCCAGCAGGGCTGTTGATGTTTTAATTAATGATTGGATTTATTGTTACGCTCTATCTGGATTTTTGCTTTTTTCTAACGACGTCGCGCGTATACTAAATTACCACTATGAAGACGACAGCATCGTCACTGGCTTCGGCCTTGCTGCTAATCAGCACAGTATGTACAGCCCATTGATTCCATAGTCTACTGATGCTAAGTATACAAAAGTCTTTTGCTTACGCAAAACTTGATATCCACAACACTCACATACAGACGAATATTGCTGGAAAACGAATCGATGACCTGGTTTCTGGAGTTGATCGGTCTGGAAACAATGTTTTCGACAAACGCGACGTCCCTGCTATTGAACAGGCAAACCCTCTGGAGAACGCACACATCGTTGCCAGGTCTGCACAGAGTGGTCTGGATGCAGGTGCTTTGTTGAACAGCATTGCACCAGGTCAGAGCGTCGGTAACGGAGATATTACCACCAACGATGTCGGTGGAGATATTGCAAATCAGATTGCTGCTGGAAGCACGAATACCATTGGCAACACTGGCAGTGGGATAGGTGGACAGACGCAGGGTGGATCGGCGAATGATACTACAGTGCAGGCACAGAGTCAGACGCCTGCGCAGGGGACTGCACAGGGAACTACTCCAGGAGCTGCACCAGTAAATTCTCCAGGTCAAGGAAGTGACATCATCTCAAACGATGTGGGAGCTGCTCTCGCGAGCCAACTGACACCAGGTGGTGATTCGACCGATGTGAACGTTCAGGATGTCGGTGGAGCCATTGCGAATTCAATCGCACTTGGCGGACAAAGTCAACCAACACCATTACCACAGGGCCAGCAACCACCACAGGGTCAGCAGCCACCGCAAGGCCAAGCACCGCAACAGAACCCTCCACCGCCGCCATCGGGTCAGGCACCTCAGGCTATGGCGCCCCAGCCTATGGCACCCGCAGCGGGCCAGACTGCACCAGAAGCTGCTCCAATGGCTGTCCCGATGGCTGCCCCGATGGCATCTCCAGCAGCAGCTCCAGCGACACCTCCTGAAATGGGTTCAGCGCCTCAGGCCATGGCACCCGCAGCAGCTATGGAGGCATCACCAGCAGCAGCCCCTGAAATGTCTCCAGCAGCATCACCTGCAGCGGCTCTAGAAGCGTCCCCAGCAACGGCTCTGAATGCGTCTTCAGTAGCATCACCTGCAGCATCTCCGGAAATGTCTCTAGCGCCATCTCCAGAGGCATCTCCAGCAGCAGCTCTAGAAGCATCTCCATCATCATCTGAGATGTCACCAATGGCATCCCCTGAAGCGCCTGCAAAAGCAGCTTCAGAGGCATCTCCTGCCATGTCGTCAGCCATGTCGGGAGGATCTCCCTCTTCAAAGCCCGTCATAACTGTGACCCCACCAGGAAAATCATCTCTGCCAGCAGTAACACCTATCCCCTGGACCAACTCACCTTCAAAAATGGGGGGAATGAAGAGTAGTGCAAGCGCAGAAGGAGCTGCCACCCCAGCAGCGATATCCGCTGAAAGCACCAGCACTATGGTATGTCGCTACACTGCATTCCCAGCAATTGATTACTAACAACAGCGATAGATGGCTGGCGCCGAAATGGCCTCGCCAGGTTCCATGGCCAGCAACGGAACCGCTGCAGCTGTAACAGTAATTGCCGAGGGTGGCTCGCCAGCTGCCGCAGAAGCGGTTTCCAGTTCCATGTCTACCAGCATGGCATCAATCGACACCGCAACCCTGACACCGGGTGGCCTTGCTGCTGCAACCACCACGACGGCGGTAGGTAGCCCTATTGCAGTCATCGCTCAAGGCAATGTCACCGCCAGCTCCAGCGGCGCTGCAATGACTATGGCATCTGAGGGTTCCGGGGCAAGCAGCCCTATGATGAGCATGGCGTCTGGCAGTAGCGCTGCACCGCCGGCGGCGGCAGTTACAGTTGTTGCAGGGTCAAGCAACTCGTCTGAGTCGGCAGGCATGATGAGTGGCGGGTCTTCTGGATCGTCCATGTCTTCCATGAGTGGGGCTTCGGCTACAGCTGATGCTGCTTCAGGAGGTGCAGCCGGCCCAGTCACTGTTATCGCAGGCAACGGAACATCACCTACTGCCGCTGCTGAGGCTGCCAGTGGATCAACCTCGATGGCTTCTATGGGCTCGGGATCTATGGGCTCGAGTGGTTCGTCTGGTGGTTCCTCAAACGGAACGTCGGTCGGACCAGTGACCGTTATAGCAGGCGGCGGCGAGGCAGCTGCTGCGGCTGCGACGCGAGCAGCGGAGAACGGAGGCTGCAATTGCTCTTGTCTGTGTCCTGCTGGTTCGTTCTCCATGGCTCCACCGCCAGCCCCAGCGTTCCAACTGGGCTCTTCGAGCACAATGCAGACAATGGTTGCCAGCCCCATCACCGTCGAGGCAGGAAGCAGTACAGCAGGTGCAAGTTCAGGTTCCAGTTCCAGCTCCAGCTCAGCCTCGAGTGCATCCAGCATGTCATCCATGTCCAGTGAATCCTCCTCTTCTTCTTCCTCGTCGTCGTCTGAATCACCAATGTCCACAACTTCCTCCTCCGCCGCAACCTCAACGTCTGCCGAAGCAGCTAGTTCGAGCTCTGCAGCTACACCCGCAGCCACTACTTCTTCGTCATCTTCTTCATCAGCAGCGACTAGCATCTCGGCTCAAAGCCAAATCGCAGCCGATGCGCCACCCGTACCTACACCTATTGGCGGCACGGAAACGCCAGCGGGGGGCCTGCCATTCAACATCAACACTGTTGATTTGCAAAGCCGTGTTACAGTGAATCTGGGAAGGAGGCTAGCGAAGCCGACAGAGGCAGCTAGGGGATGGTGGTCGTGAAGTAAAGTAAGTAGGTAGTTAATACGAGTGATCAAAGTTTGGAATTATTTGTTTTGGACAGGTATTATTTTCGTTGTTTTGTTATTGCACTCCCTCCCCCCCAAAGTGTATATGTGTGGGGATTTCTGGTTCTCATGGTATATATATATATATATATATGTAATTGGTTTAGTAGGGCAACTTAGTACAGGAGCCTCTACTCTACTGTGACACAGTTGAGTTTTTTTTAAAAAAATTTATGGCAAAGATAAAAAAAGATGAAATATGTAATTGTACAAGAAGAGTGATTAATTGCTTCGCTGGTTGCGAGCGTCTATTTGGGTATCCTTTTTTTTCTTCTTCTTTTCGCTCTTGGAATAAACACTTTTTAATGATTATGCTGGCTGTTCGTTGCCTGCTTCCTGAACTTTTGGCTTTTTGTTTTTTGCTTGCTGGCGCTTGGAGATGGGCTTTTCGGCTTTTGTCTCGTGCGTGGGGGTGGAGTCGAGCGTCTCGCCTGGCCGCTTGCCGTTTTGGTTTTTATTTGCTTTTGCCTTTTGCGATGCCTTGTCTTTTGTCTCTTGGGCTGGCTTCTCGCCGCCGTGGACAATGTCGACTATGCCTTTGAAGCTCTGGCGTTTCAGACGGGCAAACTCGACGACGCTTCGTGGCTCCTTGGTGAGGCCGTCCTTGCCTTTTTCTGTGCCGAGTCCCCATACGGAAGCGAGGTTGATGATGTCGCTGGGTGCTCGTATGCCCAGGGCGTTGCTTGCTTCGGAGCTGAATATCAGACCGCGGCCTCTGGTGACGCGAATGAGCTGGACGGCGTTGCTAATGACATTGCGCTTTGCAGCAGGATCATTTGATAGTATGCCTTGGCTATAGCAAATCTCAATCTTGATTCCTCGTGCTATAGCGGTGCCGAGCATAGGAAACTTGAAGTGTGTTTCGAAGCGGGCGGTCAGGTCGAGGGATATGATATCGACGTCGAGGCTCTGGCATGCCTGCTGCAGGGTGCGCTCGTCGGTGGGCCGGGCAGCAACCAAGTCATAATGCTGCTGCAGCTGGGGGATGCGGAAATTGGAGGCCGAGTCAGTGAGGAAGATGTTACAGCGGCGCAGGATGCGCATCCGGGCAGGGACGGGGAAAGGCAGGCTGGTGGGTACGGGGGGAGTCTGGTGGTGAAAGGGCATTGATCAGCGTGGCGTCGCAGGCGCAGGCGCAAGTGAAACTGGAAAGTAGAAGCCACAACTGGGCCGGCAACGTGGGCACCTACTATATCAGTGGGGAGTCGCCCAGTATATGTGTGCGTGAGAGCAACGACATCGTATCCTACTGCATTGCATCAGCCCGGCGCTCGCTGCATTGCATCACTACGACGCCCAAGGATTGCCTGGTAGCTCACATTCGTTGAGAAAAGCGATTGTCCGCTGTAGTCCCGGTGTCGCGCCAGACCAGGGCACGTGCAGATCGTGGAACATTTTCCGCAATGGCGTCGGCGGGCACAGAACGAGTGGTGGGAGTGGGAGAGGGCGTGGGAGAGGGCGCGGTAAGGCTGCGGAAGAGCAAAATAGGTAAGTCCACCAAGGCGGCGGAAAGCAACGATCGTCACCGGGCGGGCTGGCCTCTCGGAGCGGGCAGTTCGCATCAAAAAAAAACCCCCTAGCATTTGGTGCCGAAGCTTGGCTCTGGAATGCTTTGCTGAGCGGAACTGAACTGAACTGGTCTAACGCACACACTCAAGCCACCCTCGGCCAGGACTGCGACCACCAGCTCCCCCATCACCACCACCACCACCGCCGCCCCCAGCAGCTGCTCGACGCCGACGCGGCACACAGCGAGCCCTCACCAGCCGCACCACCGCCACACGCCCGGCCGCCCCAGCCACAGCACGAGTGCCGTGCCCATCGTCACCGCCTCTTTGGGCTGCTACACTGGACAAAGACACAGGGCGCCGTCGCTGTGCTTGCTGTTGCTGTTGCCGGCCTCGCCCTGGTCCTCTGCCTGCCGCCGCTGTGTGGTCCCGCCAGCCTCCGCCCTCTGCCCCCACTCGCACCAACTCCAACTCCAGCACAAACACCACCACCTCCGTCACCACCACCACGCGACCCCCCGCCCCCGCCTGCCTACACGCCCTTCGCTGCCACCATGGCGCTCAACAACTCGAGCGGCGCCACGAGCATCGCCCGCGTCTATGCCGATGTCAACGCAAACATGCCCCGCTCCTACTGGGACTACGACTCGGTCAACATCTCGTGGGGCGTGCTGGAAAACTACGAGGTTGTCCGCAAGATTGGCCGCGGAAAGTACTCCGAGGTCTTTGAGGGCATCAACGTCGTCAACTACCAGAAATGCGTCATCAAGGTCCTCAAGCCCGTCAAGAAGAAGAAGATCAAGCGTGAAATCAAGATTCTGCAAAATCTGTCGGGCGGCCCTAACATTGTCTCGCTGCTCGACGTGGTGCGCGATAACCAGGTACGTGCTGATTTTGACCTGGGCTTGGCGCCTGGGTACCACTACTACCACTGCTGCTGCTGCTGCTGCTAACACGCGACGCATAGAGCAAAACCCCTTCGCTCATATTCGAATATGTCAACAACACCGACTTCCGCAGTCTCTACCCCAAGTTCCAGGACTTTGATGTGCGCTTCTACATCTTCGAGCTGCTCAAGGCCCTCGACTTCTGCCACAGCAAGGGCATCATGCACCGCGATGTCAAGCCTCACAACGTCATGATTGACCACGAGAAGCGAAAGGTGCGCATTGTAAACTGGCGCACGCGCACCGCTGCTAACCCGAGCCTAGTTGCGCCTGATTGATTGGGGTCTGGCCGAGTTCTACCATGCAGGAACAGAGTACAACGTCCGCGTTGCGTCGCGTTACTTCAAGGGTCCCGAGCTGCTAGTCGACTTCCAGGAGTACGACTACTCGCTCGACATGTGGTCGCTGGGCGCCATGTTTGCCTCGATGATTTTCAGGCGAGAACCCTTTTTCCACGGCAACAGCAACTCGGACCAGCTGGTCAAGATTGCAAAGGTCCTTGGCACCGAGGACCTCTTCGACTACCTCGACAAGTACGACATTGAACTGGATGCCCAGTACGACGACATACTTAGTCGATATCCCAAGAAGCCCTGGCACTCGTTTATCAATGCCGAGAACCAGCGCTTTGTCAGCAACGACGCCATTGACTTCCTTGACAAGTTGCTACGATATGACCACCAGGTAAGCTCAGTCAGCACTTACGCCTTGCAGCGCTCCCCTGCTAACCCATGCACCAGGAACGACTCACTGCCCAAGAGGCCATGTCGCATCCTTACTTTGCTCCTGTCCGACAAGCTGCGCAGCAGAACAGCACCGCAGCATGATTGAGATACCCAATTCACGTGATTAGATGTTATGTAATGGCATAAAAGCACAGGCGCCCAACCCTTTACTCAAATCAGAGCATTCTACTTGCAGTCACGCTCTGAGCGTGGCGGACTATCTGGCGTGCCGGCGTGCACACGGGGCATGAACAACGGAGTGATATATATGCAGGGCAAAAGACGGGGTGACTGTTCTTGGATAGGCCATAAGAGAACGGCAACAGCCCAGCGCAGGCGTATTTTTGCGACCAACGCTCTAGGGCTGACGGTCAGAATAATGCATAGCCAAGGTGTTAGTGGGCTTGTACAAATGTCCAATGGAGTGAGCCCTCTTTCTCGAATGTTATCAATGAATATGGTATTATGATGCGGACTTCAACAAGTGATTGCTTCGAACAACTTGATAGTGTCGATTTTATTGAGGCCAAGGCATTCTCATAGGCACTTACTTCATCAACGGCTGAAGCGTTCCCTGAGAGTTCACCTAGATGAGTAGGCGGGGTCAGATCGGACGCTCGGACTCAATGTGGGGGTGACGCATGCCGGACTTTGAAGACTCACACCCAGTCACTATTTTGTTAATGTTGCCCCGCCCCGCGCCCACTACACTGCGCGCTGCTTGCAGACAATCCCTCACACATACCAATTCCTCCAGGCACAGACTACAGTTGCCATCGCGAATCTATACTGCCCTCCACCCTCACTTTTCGGCTCACGCTGGGCGCGTGCTCATACTGCACCACCACTACTCGACCCCAACCATGGCGCTCAATGCGTCCTCTCACAACACCACGGGTGACAAGACTGCGCCCAACACCGCCCCGCCGCCCGAGTTGAGCGGAGAAGCCAAGAAGGACATTCTCGGTGCCGCTGAAACCGAAGCCACCGGTCAACATGCGCCCGGTCGCGAGAACGAAAAGGGCGTAGAGAAGAAGGAGAAGACTGCCAAGGAGCTGGAGAAGGAGAGGAAAAAGGCCGAAAAGGACGCAAAGTTCAAGGCCAAGAAGGCTGCCGCTGCTGGCGCCGCCAAGGATGCTCCGGCAAAGGAGAAGAAGAAGAAGGGCAAAGAGGAGGAGCAACTGCCCGAGTACGTCGAGCAGACACCTAAGGGCGAGAAGAAGCGTCTTCAGAGCCTGGACAGTCCATACACAAAGGCATACATTCCCAAGGTTGTCGAGTCTGCGTGGGATGCTTGGTGGGACGCTCAAGGCTTCTTCAAGCCTCAGTTCGCAGAGGATGGCAATGTCAAGGCCCCTGGCCACTTCGTCATTCCCATCCCACCACCCAACGTCACGGGCAAGCTACACTGTGGACATGCGCTCGCCACGAGTCTCCAAGATGTTTTGATAAGATGGCACAGGATGAGAGGCTACACTACGCTGTATCTTCCTGGTTGCGATCACGCTGGTATTGCTACACAGTCCGTTGTCGAGAAGATGTTGAAGCGAAGGGAGAATAAGACCCGATACGACCTGGGTCGCCAAAAGTTCCTCGAGAGGACCATGGAGTGGAAGGAAGAATATCACCAGCATCTGACCAACACCCTGCGCCGAATGGGTGGTTCCTTTGATTGGACGCGCGAAGCCTTTACCATGGATGAGAATCTGTCAAAGGCAGTCACAGAGACGTTTGTTCGCCTCCACGAAGACGGTCTTATTTACCGAAGCAACAGACTGGTCAATTGGTGTACAGCCTTGAACACGGCTTTGAGTGCCCTTGAAGTCGATAACAAGGATCTGGCTGGCCCAACCAAGCTGTCTGTTCCGGGATACGAGAGAATGGTTGAGTTCGGTGTCCTCACTCACTTCAAGGTATGCCGAGCAGAGTCTAACTTCGAAGACTGTACTAATAACTTCTATAGTATGCTATTGATGGTACCGACCAATTCATCGAGATTGCTACCACACGTCCTGAAACCATGCTTGGTGACTCGGGTATCGCCGTGCACCCCAAGGACGACCGTTACAAGCACCTCGTTGGAAAGAAGGCCAAACACCCCTTCATCGACCGTCTCATGCCCATTGTTGCAGACGAATATGTTGACCCCGAGTTCGGTACTGGAGCCGTCAAGCTGACACCAGCACACGACCCCAACGATTTCAACCTGGGAAAGAAGCACAACCTTGATTTCATCAACATTCTGGTAAGTCTTCCCCTGAAGAAAATAAACAAAAAACTAACGTCTACAGAACGACAATGGAACAATGAACAAGAACGCCGGCCGTTTCGAGGGCGAGAAGCGCTTCGATGTTCGTTACACCGTTGTAGACGCACTGAAGAAGGAGGGCCTGTTCGTCAAGACCGAGCCAAACCCAATGAAGGTGCCCATTTGCTCAAGATCTGGCGACGTCATTGAGCCCATCATGAAGCCACAATGGTGGATGAAGATGGAAAGCCTAGCCAAGCCTGCCATCGAAGCCGTCGAGAAGGGTGACATCAAGATTCGGCCAGCCACTTCCGAGAAGATCTACATGCACTGGATGAACAACGTTCAAGACTGGTGCTTGTCGCGTCAACTTTGGTGGGGCCACCAAATACCAGCTTATTTCGTCCAAATCGAAGGCACCGAGGGTGACCGCAACGAAGACGAGCTTTGGATCACTGGTCGTACAGAGGAAGAGGCAAGAGCCAAGGCTGAGAAGAAGTTCCCCGGAAAGAAATTCACATTGTCGCGAGACGAGGACGTGCTCGACACATGGTTCTCCTCTGGTCTGTGGCCATTCTCCACTCTGGGTTGGCCAAACCAGACTGCCGACCTTGAGAAGCTCTTCCCCACCTCTGTTCTTGAGACCGGTTGGGATATTCTCTTCTTCTGGGTTGCTAGGATGATTTTCCTGTCTCTCTACTTGACTGGAAAGGTTCCTTTCAAGGAGGTCTACTGTCACTCTCTTATCCGTGACTCTGAAGGCAGGAAAATGTCAAAGTCGCTCGGTAACGTCGTGGACCCTGTAGATATCATGGACGGCATCACCCTCCAGAAGCTCCACGACCAGCTTCGCGCAGGTAACCTGGACCCCAAGGAGTTGACCAAGGCCGAGAAGTACCAAAAGTCCGCCTTCCCTCAGGGTATCCCCGAATGTGGTGCTGATGCGCTGCGTATGGCGCTTGTCGGATACACTACTGGTGGAGGAGTAAGTTTGTCTTATCATTTCTTATCACATGCAAGACTGACGTCTTTCTAGGACATCTCGTTCGACGTTAATGTCATTCACGGATACAGGAGATTCTGTAACAAGATTTACCAGGCTACCAAGTATGTCATTGGACGTTTGGGAGAATCCTTCACACCACAGGAGAAGGTTGGAAAGAGCGGAAAGGAGTCTCTGCCTGAGCGCTACATCCTGCACAACCTCAACGCCGCTGCCAAGAAGATCAATGACCACCTGGAGGCGCGCGAGTTCAGTCTTGCCACCCAGGTTGCCTACAAGTACTTCTATGTCTACCTCTGCGATACATATATCGAGAACAGTAAGGCCATCTTCGACGAGGGAAGCGAAGAGCAAAAGGAAAGTGCCAAGCAAACGCTTTACACTGCCATTGAGGGTGGTCTGAACATGATTCACCCATTCATGCCCTTCCTCACGGAGGAGCTCTGGCAGCGATTGCCCCGAAGGCAAGGTGACGAGACACCTTCCATCTGCATCGCACCTTTCCCACAATACTCGCAAGAGCTGGAAGATGAGACCGCAAATGCCGAATACGAGCTTCTCGTCGACAGCGCGAAGGGCCTTCGTTCTATGACCGCAGAGTACGGCATCAAGGATAGCGCATCCACATATATCCAAGCCCTCGACGATAGCACACACTCTATTCTCTCTTCCCCAACATCTCTGCCATCAATCCGATCTCTGGCAGGCAAGACCGTATCCGAGATCAAGATTCTGTCACCTTCTGAGACCGCGCCCTCTGGTTGCGCCGTGTACACCATCGGCACATCAGCGACTGCATACCTCGACGTCAAGGGTCGCATCGAGCTCGACAAGGAAATCACAAAGGCTCAGGATCGCCTCACAAAAGCCAACGAGACGATTACGCGTCAGAAGAAGATTATGGACAACGATTGGGAGGAGAAGGTCAGTGATGTGGTCAAGGAGCAGGAGAGGGAGAAGCTCAAGGCTGCCGAGTTGGAGGCGAAGAACTGGGAGGCTAGTATCGCGCAGTTTGAGAAGATGAAGATTGAGTAGGTGGATGTCTGTATGTGTGTGATGGAGAGATATGTATGATGAGAAGGCACAAGTGTACCCAATGAAGATTCCAGTTGTTTCGTAGTAGAACATATCGATCAAAAGATGGAGAAATGGAAAAAGAAAAGGAAGATGGCGTTCAATCTCATTTGATCTAAATTTGATCTCCCTTGCATTCATACTTGTTGTACATGTAAGCCCTTTCATCATCTACAAAAAACTGCATATGGCCCCCTTTGTTCCAACCTTGGAAAAAAAAACCTCTTGGGTTACTTCATTTGTCCCTTGTTCTCCTCCTTCCGATAGCAACACTATTTATAATCTGCGGGGGTTGTGGGGGGGAAATAGGTATACAACTGGTGAGTAAAGAACACCGTCAAAAAAAAAAAGGGCAGAAAGGAGGTAGCAGACACACTCCCCGCCACGATCCAAGAATGTGAAGAAAAAAGATAGCTAGTAGGAGAGCAACAAGTTTCACGACGCAGCTCCGACTTCCACTTTACCCGCAGGACTCTCCACGCCCCCCTCGGTCTTAACTACCAGCTGCGTCGTGTTGTTCCCCGCCATCTCACTGCCCAGGACCTCGGGCCTCCATCTAAGCAGCAGCTTGCGTGCACTCGGCTTGGCCCTCTCATTCTCCGCCCACATCTCCGCGAGGACGTCAACGACGATCTTGCGGACTGGGGGACGAAACATGTACAGGTAGTGTAGCGCGTTGCAAGCGAGATCGATGCGCTCGGGATCCTCTGCCATTTTCTTGAGGCGAACAAGGAGGATGTAGTCTATTGAGGGGATTTCGGAGAGGAAACGCAGGAGGATTTTATCCGTGTGCTCGATGTAGGGCAGGATACCGTCGATGAGGCGGAGGGCGCAGCGGTGGTAGTTTCCCCGGGGCGGTTTGGAGGGCGAAATGCCGTTTACGGTACCGTTTGGTAAAGGGGATTCGGCGGATTGGGTGAGGATCATGTCGTTGTACCATTCTTCGTTGAGCCAGGAGATTGCGACGTCGATGCGGCGTTTCCAGTCGTAGAGGATGTATTGGTAGAGGGAGTCGCGGATGGAGTCGCTGATTTTCGGGTTGCTGCTGCTACGGGTGGTGCTTTTCACGGCGTACTCGTCTTTGATGCCATCGTCGGGGTCGTCGAGACCGGCGCTTGCGCGTGTGGCGAGGCGGGAGAGGATGGTGACCCAGGCGTCACGGCTGTAGTCTGTTGCTGCTAGACGGTTAAAACCACCTTTTGTGGCCTTGCTCTTTTGTGTCTCATCTACACTGCTCAGCATGCCGAAGGCGCGATGTACGGTCATGTCACCGTACTTCTGGACATCCTGTTCGGATAATGGAGGTGCTTCGGGCAGCTTGAAGGGTGCTAGAGCAGTGGATGGGCCTTGTTGGGTTGGAAAGGGATTTGACGGGATACCGTCAAGCTTGTTCATGATTTGCTCCGCATCTTCTGGTTCAAAGTCGGGCTCGTATTCCTCTTCGTCTTCTGCAGCGGGAGCGCTTGGTGGCTGAACAGGCTGGTTCGCAGCATTCTGGCGCAGTGTCTGATACCGAGCGCGGACGGCCTAGATGCGTGTTAGTGTGCTATATGTTGACCAAGAGTATGCTCAAACAAAAACCACCACATACATTGATTGCTTGTTCAAGCTTTTGTGGGTTGACTGACTGCAGGACAGGCACTACAATCCTGACTAATTGCTCAGGATCTTTGAAATTTTGCACATCAAAGTTTGCAGTGCTGCCCTCAGAGTTGAGCGTATATAATTGTCGCCAGCTTATTGGACCAGGCGGTAAAGGCTGAACAGACGGTGTACGACTGGGGGGCTCAGCCACAAGTCGTTGTCTCTTGGCGTGATCAAGGCCATCGGTCGGCTCAGCGGGTGCTGGTCGTTTACGATTAGATTCCTCGAAGAATTCCACACGGGCACGATGCATGCGTTCCAGGAATTGTTGTATGCGTCCATTGATTGGGTTCTCGGGGTTCCTGCAAGGGTAAGTACTTGAGATGGCGTGACATCCTGAGGTTGACATACCTCTTCATAATGTTGACGAGCAGTGCCCTTGTTGTACGCTCAATCGACTTGATAATGACCTTGTTCTTAGGCGTCATTGGCGAATTGGCAAGCTTCAAGGGATTGAAGTTGAAGACACTGTTCAAGATTTTATTTGCAGCATTTGGTCGGCGATGGATCAGCATGCCCAAGCTGTTCAATGTGGCAGTCACGAGCAATCCGTCACTGGTCTGTGTTAGATGCATGTCGGCAGTCTGTGACTGTCTATCTAACCTGTGATCCCCATGTATGATATCCAACAGCCTGTCCAGTAATCCATGTCCTTCAGCCTCGAGGCTCGCATACGGTATAAGCGGATGATCGCGGGGCACAATGGAAAGGGAGATGTCGTTGTGGTCGGCGCGCTGCGAGACATGAGATTTTGTGTTTCTACGTCGGGGGGTTGGAGGAGTATCTACCCTAGGGTCTGCCACACCTGGTGTCTGTACCAGGACGACTTGTTGGAGGAACTTGACGCAGCATATACGCACGCCAGGGGCGGCCGAGTCCATTCGTCGCAAAATGTTTGCTTTGATGCCAAACATGAGGCCCCAATTTTGCGAATCGCTGGGGTCGGAGACACTGGGCACATGCAAGAATAAGAGCGTGTTCGCATGAAGACAGTCAAGGAGCATGCGAGCATAAAGGGACCTCAAGAATGCGCAGGGCATGTTTGACATGCGAGGGGCTCTATCTGATGCGAGGGAGGGGTTTACTTACGTATGTTTGTATACGAGCGGGTACACGCTCGCGGCCGCCTGGATGGCACTCTTGATGACGCTCTTGTCATCGACATTCTCCAGGTAGGCTTTGAGGGTAGCCAGCACCGAGGGCGCGCTGCTCTGCTTGGCCTCCTGGGGCCATGCTGGCGATGCAAAGGCCTCTGCCAAAAACTCGGCACCCCAGCGCTGTATCTCGATGCTCTGGTCTTCACTGTAACCGATGATAGGGAGCACACCCGGTATAATGGTAGGATAGTATCTACCGTCGCCTAACGCGAGCGACCGGGCCGACTCCATCTGCTGTATCGTTTGCGAAGTCATGGTGATGGTGGTGGCAACACACTGGCGGCGCGCTTTGTAGTGAAGAGTAGGAGTAGGAGTTGTAGGAGTCGTGAGGCTTGCTCACGCGCGCGACGCAACAGTCAAACTAAGAGCGCGACAAAGACTTGACGTGTACGGTCAAAGGGCGTCCCATTCCCCACAATGCTAGCAATTACAAAGAGGCTGTAGAGAGCGTGGAGAAGGAAAGGGGGGATGGGGATGGGGATGGGGATGTGGATGTGGATGTGGATGAGGACGGGGGTGATGATGGTGTTGACTACAGCTACGGGCGCGAGGTGAGTGGCGCAGGGTTGACGCTGCGACTGCGATGATGTGCGCCCTGCCCGCCAAGACGCCCGCCTAGCCCCATGCATCATCTCACCACCATTTCTTTCCCCGCAGAATCCGCCTGGGAGCCTCACAACACCGCCGCCATGGGATAGTAAGTCTGCGCGCTATATTCATATTGTTTCTGCCGCGTATGCTAACATTGGCCCCCAACAGCAAGCCATTCCGCTCAACCTACTACGATGACCGCATGCGCGCCTCGCCCGCCCTGCTGCGAGCCCGCGCGCCCTACCTGATCAAGAACACCATCAGCGGCTTCGCAATCTGCTCGCTTGTCATTGGCATATGTGCGCATCCTCTCCCTGCCTCTCTAATTGGAGTGCTGACCCACCTTTTTCAGACACTTACACCATCAATGCCATCTCCCAGGACGAGTTCGAGGATGTCATTGTGCCAGACAAGCCGCTAGACAGATCCGCTCAGCCTACCACCCAAGCCCTTCAGCAGGCCATGGACGCGCGCAAGTAAAATAATCATCTGCCTGTATATTGGTGTAAAAGACATGTATGCATTGGGTTGGCGCTACAGGAATCATTCGGGAAATACCACTTTTTCGCCATTTTGAATCGCACTGTGCTCAAGACTGTCCGTTCACGTATCCCGCTTGTACACCGTATGCGGAATCTCTTGTACCGTTCAACATTGCACATTCAAGATCAGCATGACTGAACGATAGTTGCGGTAGCGATCTCTGCTCCGCCCTGCACCCGCTCCGCCGACCAATCATGTGTGTGCTGGAATAACTCCTCCGCGAGGACCATGGAATGCCTTGTGGCTCCATTGCTTTTCTTCTCATACACCATTCACATATTTTCAAGGACTACTACCAAAATGGTCTTGGAGGACCGGAATATTTGCAGTACGCACTGTCCTCTGGCACCAACAAAATACTGGCCCTATCATAATAGCCGCTTAGTCACGCGCGTTCATATCATGGTTACGTTTCCGTTGACTTCACAGCTTTTTTCTGCGGTATGAACGTCTCGCTTACAACAGTTTGAAAGATTTTGGTGTGATGTTTCTTGGGTCTTTTGCCCACGTTCTCCTCTATATATTCCTTTTATATGCTTAAAACCACATCCTGCAGCTCTCTCATTCTCAAAGTGACAGACCCCTTTCAGTAAATAAAGTAAAGAATCATTTTCCAGTACGTGGAAGAAAAATGGCCAGGTCTCCAACACTCATTGTACCATTACTAACTCTGACAACAGCCTACAAACAACACCATAACTAGCATCACCATGGGCAACAAGGGCGAACCTACCGCCTTGGACTCCAGGAGTCACAAGAGCACTTCTTCTATCCGACGGTTGCTCCACGTTCTCAAGCACGCCACCAAGAACCGACAAACCGACACAGACTCCTTGAAAAGCAAAGCCAGCGATATGCCTTCAGTACCCAGCACGCCTCAAAGCAGCAGCACCGACGATAAAACAGAGTCCACCCAATTCAATGCAGATGCGTTCAGAATGCGTGCTCTACGTAGCAACGTGTCTTCAGCTGTGCCCCCAAAGTCCAACCCAGTCGCTACATCCGAGTCTACCCACCAAACCCTCTCCAGTGTTCCTGAGAACGCCGCATCCAAGAATGGTCCCTCCCGGGCATCCGTTGTCCCCAGCAGCACTAACGCCACTACTGCTTCTAAGCCTTCGAAGAGCCGCAAGTCACACAAGCCTACCATGATTACCCCTGAACTCATGCAGCAGATCCAAGTCTCCAACAAGAAGCGCAGTGGCGGTGCTCTGCGGGATAACGGTGAGCTTCGCAGGAAGAATCTGGGAACTGCAACTGTGACAAATAGAGCCAAGGCTGTTGTTGCTAGCCCTCTTCGGTGGTCGGAGGAGTAGACAATGAGATCTACGGGGGTTTTGAAAATGGATGGAAAACTGGAGGGAAAAAAATCAAGGGAGACGTCATTTCAGGGTGGTGATGATAGGTTATTCTCGCTGATGGAGTGGCGTAGATGGTCGGCTCCCCCCTTTTCTTTATGACCACTGCATCGGTGTCTGGGGGGAATAGACTACTCTTTTTAATTGTCTATGTTGTATTGCTCGATACTATTAATTCAATGTCCCACTTCCATTGACTAGACCTTGTCCAAAGTTATTTCTACCCCGGATGTATCATCCAACACCACGCAGATAAATTTTCAACTTCACGTTTTTTTTTTCTAAGAATAACTTGATTGAGCACATCCCACCACTTTTTGAACTACCTTATTAACCAGTCTCGACACTAACACTAGCCTCACGTCGCACTCTAAACCCCACACCGGGCAACCGACTCCTCAACAACAACGAACTGCACACCACGCTAACACTGCTCAACGCCATAGCCAAAGCAGCCCACACAGGATCAAGCTTAACATGTTTCTCGCCGGTATGTCCCATCGGCATCCCCCCATGCATCTCCATCATCTCCCCTTTACCCCCTCCTCCTCCGCCGGTGGTAATCGGATACAAGACGCCCGCCGCAATCGGCATAGCCACCATATTATACACCAGCGCCCACCCGAAATTAAAATAGACGCGTCGAAACACTACTCTCGAGAGATCCAAGAGGGTAAGTATAGTGGTGAGACGACTGTTTATCAGGATAAAGGATGAAGAGCTCAGTGCAATGTCTGAACCTGAGCCGATGGCGATGGATAAGTCAGCGGTGGAGAGGGCGGGCGCGTCATTGATGCCGTCGCCTACCATGGCTATTGTTGCGCGTTTCTGGCTCTTACTTTCTTTTCTGCTTGCACCGAGGAAAGGGATGTGGAAAAAAGAGCGTTTTGGTGTTTTGTGTAGGGTCTGCTGGAGATACTTTATTTTCTGTGCTTTCTGCTCTGGCAGCACGCCTGCGATGATTTTGGAGGCTGGGATACCGACTTGGGCTCCCACGGCGTTGGCGGTTGTAGGATTGTCGCCGGAGAGCATCCAGGTGGATATGCCGCGGGCGTGGAGGGCGGCGATGACGCTGCGGGCTTCGGGGCGGAGGGCGTCCGCGATTGAGAAGGTGCAGGCGAGGTGCCAGGTTGGGGTTGGAAGGGCTTCGGTCAGTGCGGTTGAGAGAGTTTCGCTGGATGAGCTGGAGGAGGAGTGGGAGGGGTGGAGAGAGGATGAGGGCATGAAGAGGGCTGCGAGGGCTATGGAGTCGCCGCGAGATTTCCAGGTTGAGAGGAGGGTGGTGGAGGAGGTGGGGATAGGGACGGAGTGGTCGTTCATGAAGGCTTCGTTGCCTACGATGGCAGTGATGTCTTGTCCGTCGACTCGGAAAGTGCCTTTTAGGCCTTTGCCCGGCACTTCGTCGATATCGACCATTGTTGGCGTGATGTGGTCTTCTCTGTTGCAAAAAGAGACCAGAGCACGTGCAATTGGATGATTGCTGTTTTGCTCGAGAGCCTTGACAAGGCCCAGTATCAGTGAGCTTTTCTGATCTCCAGAGAACTGGTGGTTTGTCACTGATGGATCGCCGCCCTCGGTAAGGGTACCCGTCTTGTCGAAAACGATACAGTCGAGAGAACTGGCCTCTTGAAAGGCCTCGCCTCCACCTTGAACGAGTATACCGTGCTTTGCAGCTAAACCGCCTCCGACAAAGAGCGCAGTTGGAGCGGCAAGACCAATACCGCAGGGACAGGCGATAACGAAGACTGCAATGGCGAATCGAAGAGACCAGAGTTCCCATCCACCAGCACCCTCATTCTTCCAGTCATTCGGAATAGTTCCTGTCTTACCGAGAATGAGCCAAACCAACCAGGTCGTGATTGCAACAGCAATGACAAACGGTACAAAATGCGAAGTGATAACGTCTGCCGCCCTTTCAACAGGTGCACGTCGAGACTGGCCCTCCCTTACAGCATTGATAATCTGATCCAGCATCGATGTCCCCTCGATACTCGTGATCGTAATCTGAACAGGAGACCCTTTGTTCATCGTACCCGAGTACACCGTATCACCCTCCACTTTCTTCACCGGGCGGGACTCCCCCGTCAAACTCGACTCATCAAAGCTCGAGCTTCCCTCTACAATCTCACCGTCAAACGGCGGCGACGCACCATGGTGGACCCGCACCACATCCCCAATTTCAAGCAGATCGGTAGCGATTTTTATATCACCTTGTTCAGAATCAACTAGGATAGCTTCGCTGGGACGCAGTTTCCCCAGCGACGTAACCGCGTCCCCCGTCTTCGCCTTGCTATACGCTTCCAAGAAGCGACCAATAAGCAAGAACATAGTCAGGAAAACAACAGCATCGAAATACGAATCGTGCATTGAACCGTGCGACATCTTTGTAGCTGCCAGACCGAGTTCTGCAATCGATGCAAAATACGCAATTGTAGTGCCGAGCGAGATGAGCATATTCATGCTTCCGAATCTTGTAAAGCGATGGAAAACCGGTGTTCGGCTCCCTGGTCCCCAGAGGGCTTTTATTTCCTTGATTGCGCGTCGGTGGAATATGTCTGCTGCGAAGAAATAAACGGGTGTTGCGAGAATGAAGAGGGCCCAGCTTAGTCTTGTGACGTTGCCTGCCCACATGGGTTGCATGAGGTACTTGCGCATGGGGTTTTTAGCGCTGATTAGGCTCATGAAGACGATTCCTAAAATGAATGTGGGTATGGCGATGATGACGCATAGTGTGAGGCGGAGGAGGATTCGTTTGCGTTCTTGTGCGTGCATTTGGTGTGCGCGTTCCTCAATCGTAGGCGGATGGAAGATTGAGGGGGCGAAGACGGGATGTAGGTTGGAAATAGTGGAGAGGATATGCCGGATGGTGAAGGTAGGGGGGGCCGGTACATATCGAAGGTGTAGGATCGGGTTTTCGAGGGATAGAGAGGGGTCTTTGAGTACGAACGTATGCTTGTCTGCAAATTCATCTTGAAGTCCTTGTATGATATTCGGCGGGCAATGTTCGCAGAACATACCGTTGATGCGTACCGCAACTGTTCGCTCGATTACCTCGATTGCTGGTGTGCCGTCTGGGATAACATGGTCGAGTGTGGCCGTATATCCAACGTCTTCGATGGTTTCCTCGATATCTAAGAGATGCTCCTTGCCGGTGAAAACGATAGTTGCACTGTTTGAAACTAGATTGACATCGATCGACATGATCCAGGCATGCGGTTCTAGTGCCCGAGTCACGTTACCGACACACGACGAACATGTTAGACCACCGAGCAAGTAAGTCGCGCGCCAACGCTCCGTCTTTTGCTTCGATGATTTTGCCTCTGATGCCGTGTCGTGAACTTCTTCTAAATTCTCTACTTCGACATCGAAGCCACAGTCTTCAATGGTCTCTACAAGCTCGTCACACTTGGCTTTTCCAGTGAAAACAACCACTCCGCTGTTTGTAAGAAGGTTGATGTTGACTGATTGGACCCACGCGTGTGCTTGGACAGCATGCGTGATGGCGGACATACAGGAGCTGCATGTCATTCCGGTGATGGCAAGTGTAACCTTGTACGTCGTGGTAGCACTTGGAGACTCGACTGCAATAAAATCCTCGGACACGGGTGTTTTCAGTTTGGGCGATGAAGCATCATCCATGCTCGTCCTAACGGAGGTTGTGATGGATGAGTGAGGTTCGCATGTTGGTGCGTCTGCGCTGTGTACGTTGACCACGCCCTGCTCTTTCCCCAATTCCTCGCATTGCGCCAGGGGCTCTTCTTTCTCTTGCATTGCGTCTTCCGAGTCGCCGAACCCTTGAGCGTACGACCAATAACTCACAGAACGCTTCCAGATGGCGTGCTATTCCCCACTTCTGGCCTCACACTCTGAGTTCCTATCCTTGACTGGATACCTGGCCGGTTTGTTATTTAAGAGGCGCTGTGAGTGAGTTTGGGATCTGTCAATTCCTAATGAACCAATGATTTCGCCAACATTGAGTGACTTGATATGGCGTAGTGTACTACAGGGGATAAAATAAAGAGTATAGACAGAAGAATGGCATGGTAAAGAAGTGAGACAGGCGATGAGAAGGACAAACAAGGCAGGCATGGCCATGGTGCCTTCTTATTCGAGCCAACGAGTTTGACTGGTTAATCTACACATCAAGACTTAACATGGAGCTTGAGCATTGTTTGTAAGGCTAAGGCTGCACTGATCCACATATGGGTGGGGATGCACGCGCTCGTGTAACAGAGTGCATCGTGTCAACATGCCGAGCCGGACAGTGTTGAGCGATGGCTCATTCGATCATAGTGCATCCAACTAAGAAAATGGTGTGGCTGGACATTTTGTAATTATGATGGTTCGAGCCAGCATGTCAAGGCCAGACTAGCGTCCAGTACCAGAGGAAGATATAGAGTGGCACCAACGCGCCGCGAAAAAGCAGTTTACTTAGCGCCTCAACTTGACGGTTTGTACCGCGTACTCTCGGGCAAGCTATCCGAGAAAAAGAACAATCAGTCGTAGATCTCAAAGATTTCTAGTGTATGAACTTGCATGAGTTGCTTGTAGCTCTCACAGTATGCTGAAATTATATCCGGAGGGTATCTCCCGAACGAAGAAGTTTGATATGATTAAGTCTCAGGGCATGTACTACTATTCTTTCAATCCACACTAAGAGATTGGAAATTACTTTTGGCTAGCACAAGACCACACAACGAGCATTGCGATGTTCCTTTTTACACCCGCCCGCAATCAGCGAGTAGCAGGTAAACGGGAATAAAAAAGGTCCCTCCTTGGAAGAGAGAGAGAAAAAGGGAATCAACAACGCGTGATCACCAGCCAGAGCAAATGGGTCAGTTGCGACAGTCACGTTAGCTAGCAATCAAAGAGGCGAGAGCAATCAGAGCACTCTAAATATATGGACCTAAAGCTGAGTCCCTCGTCATAGCCGTGTTTGACCTATCAGTATCATGTTACGCGAATGTCGTGCGACACTGACACGTACACCCAAGAGGAATGAGTATATAGTAGGGCGTAAACTAATACCAATCCCTGAGGAGTTACTCAACTTTGAAATAAAAGAAAATGAACTTTGGCACAGGGCGGTATCTCACTCGGGCCGGCGATGTTGAGAGGATCGCTATTTGCTTGGTCTAAAGCATCGTACCAATCATCTTGTCGGGGTAATTTGTAAGCTTAAACCGGGATCACATCTGTTTTGCCATTGGTCCTCATAAGTCGCGGAGCGAGCGTCGTTATTTCCTATCTAAGAACGCCAAGTAAAGGATAATCGGGTACACGGAAATGGATAATGGTGCAACTCTATAGTCTAATGTAGAAAACTCACAGTCATCTGATGCATCGAGTTTCATAACAATGCAACATGGAAAGAGTGAGTTGTAGGGTGAGATAGCCTGCTGTTCTATAGCTCATCCTTTTCCTCGACGTCGACGTCGTCTCTTGAGATGCTCTTCGCCTCGAAGGTATCTCCTTTCTTTGCAACTCTTCGCAGTCGGAAGACTCGTGCAGCGTGACTCTTCACGTCTGCTTTGAGCAACCCTCCGGCTTTGGCTACGCCAATCTTCTCGCCAAATAGTCGTGGATCTTCTTGCGCAAGACCAGTAGCGTAAGGAACCTCGGTGGCGTTGTACCAGTTCGACTTTGATAGTACTGTTTGCTTTTCTGAACTTGTCTTTGCCGCAAGGATCTGTTCCGCTGTCTTTTCAGGCATGCGGTGCGCCCAAAGATCATGGATGTCCCAGTCGTACTTGTTGTGCGGTGCTGAGCCTCCAGGTCCATAGGGAATGAAAATCTCCGCAAGTGAGACACTCATCTCAATGTCTTTTCCACCAGCATTTAGGAGAATCACAACTTCGTCGCCATTGTGCAAATGTCCAGCCCACACGTGCGTCTCGCCGACGCCCCACTCGTCTTTGGCGACACCCTCGGTATCGCGTCGGACTCGCGTAACACTTCTACCATGAGGGTCCTGGCTCAGCGCAATGATGGCCGGATTGTTGATAATAGTAAGCGCAGAAGCTGGCATATCGCGCAGATCGTTGCCAAGGAACAATGGAGATTTGAGGGCTGCCCAAAGCGCAAAGTGTGCTTTGTACTCTTCATCGGTCATACCACCCTGTCCGACTTCGAGCATGTCGAGGTCACTCCAGCCACCAGGAATGCTACGGTCTGCAAATGGCGCGACCTTGTTAAGAATAAACAGTACCGAGCAGTGAGTGCCCGGTGCTACACAGTTGACATCACCTGGCGCCACGGTGTTGCAGCCGCAGAGATCGTCGGGGCGTGTAAATGAATCATAGATGTCGCCTGTAATGCGCCAAGAGTTTGAGATGGACATTCCCCACTATCGTCAAAAATTAGTATACGCTCATTTTAGCACTAAGCACGCGACAATGGCATCTATCTTACCGTATGAACCAGGTCTTCACCCCAATTACACAAATTGAATAAGATGTTTCGTCCCGTTGCTTTCAAGGCATCTGCCATGGTCTTGAAACGATTGAATGATACTGACGGAGTACCAACGCGGCCCATGTGATAGCAGCTGTCATACTTCAGCATGTCCACTCCCCATCCAGCGAAGCTCTTGGCATCATCAATTTCGTGGTCGAGCGACCCAGCTACTTGGTTTTAGTGTGACAACATGGGATGGGGGATGGGGGCTGTCATACCGAATCTCGCGCAAGTCATTTCACCAGCACTGCTGTACATTCCAAACTTGAGATTGTGGTCATGGAGATGGTCTGAAATTGACTTTAAGCCATTGGGAAACTTGTCCAGTGCTGGTTGAAGTTTTCCATCCTTGTCGCGTCCCTTGGGATTTTGCCAGCAATCATCTAGGACGACATAGTTATAACCCAGGTCTCGCAGACCCAAGTCAATGATCTGGGCCGAGGTTGTGAGAAGCAGGTTTTCGGAAACATCGCATCCAAAAGCGTTCCAGTTGTTCTTTTGGGATCAGCAAGTGAATCAGGTAATGGACAGAAACATCGTACCCAGCCCATTGGCGGTGTGATAGCAAGGCCATTGTTTACGGCAGCTGCGACGTTGGCTAGAGCCGTGACGACAAGGATGCTGTTATGTGAGGGAGGCATGTTGGAGGATTGGTATTGTCTCTCCAACAACGTAGACCAGATTAGCAAGTTGAGCAGACTTAAATGGCTACACCACCCCTCAGTGAACGCGAATCTTTCTACTAGATTACCGAAGTTGAAACTCCGATGTGGGGGTGCTCCGCACGTGTCTGGGAAAACTGATAGGTTTTCCGCCGCTAACATTGCCCAAGGATTTCATCCCCACCTTTCGTATCGATTAGATCCTGGGACCTAGACTTGGCTCAAATCCATACCATTGCCATACCGAGTATGTGGTAGAGAAAATCTTCTTCGTCTTTATAGGGATAGGCCTGAGTAGCAAGAGAGCGGCGACTGCTTGCTCAATGCCAGCAGCGCCTCGTATTCAGGATCGTGGTCTCTCGGTTCAAGCTCCATGTGAGGGGCAAACTGGACTAGAAAGCGTAACAGCCACCGATCGAGTACAAAACTAGTTTCTTTGCTTCGCAGACATGTCTGATGGAACGCTCGAAGACGACTCATAGCACCATCCACACTAGGCCAATATGCACGCAATCGAAGCAGGATCTCAAAGTTGCGCTCCAGTCTTGCTTTTGAAATTCGTATCTCTGCTTCGTCAGCGGAGAAGAGGAGGGTATGAATCTGCACAGTGGATGCAATGACAAGGACGTGTGAGACTGCCGAGTACATGACTTCGCTACCAGGTGTCGCATGTGAACGATACACCAGCGAGCAAAGCCGCGCAGCATGCTGTTTGCATGCGTCTGCATATCGCCCAGACTCTGCTGACGCCTCAGTCGACAGGGATAGAAACTGGTAATTCAGGAGTTGACCATAATGGTAGTATCCTAGATACACGGCCGCAAACATACGCCCATGACCCCGTGAGGCAAAGTATTTGAAGTTGTCCGGTGTGTCACGCAAATGTGGTGGAAGGTTTTCGAGCCAGACGTCCAAGTCGCGCGACAACTCGCGCATACCTTTCTCCAGCGGCAAGCCTTCAAGGTGATCTGATACACATGTGCGATTGAAGTCAATGATCTTAGACAGGATCCTGTTGAGTTTCACCATCTCAGCCATGAGGGGAGAGGCTACAGAGGATGTCGGATCAATACACCCGTGCTCCGAATCGGTGCCCATAGACGAGAAAGGAAACTCGTCAACTGGAAGAGGCACCACGATGTCAAATGGCATTATACGCGGCAATCGGACTGCAGTTGAAGACCAAACATCGACCATACATACGGTCCACCATATCCTTATGTTTACTTCACGCTCTATTAGGCTGGCAACTGGACGGCTTGGCAGATCGAGGGCCAGACACATGCGCCCAGCCATGCTGTAATAGATGTTCTCGACATCGGTCTGGCCGTTAGCGGCAGCGTATGCGCCTAGGAGCAGGCAGACTTGAACGGTGGTGGGGTGCAGATGACGGATGTTAAGCAATTCCTCACTTCGTATCCGGTAGCGTTCGCCCCGTTCCCTCGGGTCTGTTCCATGGAATGCTTGGTTGGTTGAGAATCGTGCCGAGAGAGCGAACATGGCAAGAAGCACAATTGCCGGGACTCGGTCATGCATGACATCTTGGAGGAAGGATACGCGATGGTAGATGGAGTGGAACTGATCGTGGATGTAGTCGAAATACAAATCGACTAGCTCTCGTCTCAGTGCAAGGGGTGGTAGGTCTGGTTCGGCGTGCCTTGTGGTTGCTGGAGTTGCATCCTGGTTCTGGGGATGCTGTGGAGGCAAATTGAGCGATTGCAGCCTAGCCTTGCGCCTTGCATAGTACCCGCCTTCTGGTGGGCCTTGGATACACTGTTGGCCATGTGACGAGCAGTACTCACATACCGCATCCACGCCGTGTGTCGGATAGATGCATTTGCGACGACGCGCCCTGTGACAGCGTCAGCATGGATGTGTGTGGCTTGAAGACGCCAGTGTAGTCGAGGGCTTACCGGCAAACTGTACAGGCAGACGGTTTGCGCATAGCGTGTTAGAAGCAGCCAAGTCTGGCGAGCATCTCTGGGGTAAGGAAAGCGGAGAACTGACGGAAAAGTCGATGGTGTGAATGAAGACAGTGGCTGGCCACGACTCGCGACAACCTCGGAGCGGCTGAGGCCAGAACAGGAAACTGGCCCGCCAAGGGCAAACACGTGCCATTCCCTCTGCTAGCGGCGGTTTACTGGCGGAAAAGTCTCTCCCCCTGGGCAACGGACTGGGCAAGTCTCGTCGCCGCTGCCTACTGGTCAGTTCACCCAGCAGAATGCTCCATCTTGTCCCCATGGGCACGTTTTATCAACATCTCCCCATGGTTTTCCCCGCAAGTCGATCTAGCCATGCCCCTCTTGGTCACTACCGAGAACCTGGGCCAACCACTCCCTCGGACTAGCCTTTTCTCGTCGCAGCACTCTGGCCCGACTCTTAACGCTTGTCCCTATGCTCTCGGCCGCTCTATATATCTACGCCTCGGCCCCATTGAAATCTTCTTCTCACTCCAGTCTCCATCGCCAACCCTCAATCCCCTGGGACAACTCTGTGTGTCTTGCCCGATCCTCGAGCTTGAACCACCATGGCTTCCAAGGAGAAGACCGAAGCCCAAGTGGCTGAGAATGTTGCCTCTCACGCCTCCAATCCCGCCGACGACACCAGCGCGGCCATCAGCAATGAGCAAAACATGACCGTTCGCCAGGCCCTGCGCTTTTGGTCCAAGGCCATCGTCTTCTCCTTCATCATCTCGCTCTGTGTCGTCATGGAAGGATACGATACGAGCTTGATGAACAAGTTCTTCGCCTTTACTCCCTTTCGCAACCGGTTTGGCGACGAGGTCGACGTTGACGGCAACAAGCTGGTCTCTTCGCGATGGCAGACTATCATTCTCAACGGAACTCAGGTGCGGACCTCACTTCAACCATCGACATCATCAACTAACATGATCTGATAGGTCGGATGCATCCTTGGTCTCATCATCAACGGTTACATCACAGAATGGATCGGATACAAGAAAACCATGATTGGCAGCATGGTCTTCATGATCGGCGCCATCTTCATTCCATTCTTCTCTACTGGCCTCGAAATGTTCCTTGTTGGTGGTATCATTCAGGGTCTCCCCTGGGGTGTTTTCCAGACACTTGCCATCTCGTATGCTGCGGATCTTTGTCCCATGCAACTCAGAGGTATGTGAACCAAACGCACAGAGCACAAGACAATACTGACTAGTACCAGGATACATGACGTCGTGGATCAACATGTGCTGGGTCATTGGTGGTCTTCTCTCTACTGGCATCCTCACTGGACTGATGAAGAACGTGACGCAGTGGGGCTACCGTGTTCCTTTTGCCCTCCAGTGGATCTGGCCGATTCCAATCATCGCAGCTACCCTCCTTGCACCCGAATCCCCATGGTGGCTCGTTAGGCAGGGCCGTATCGACGAGGCCAAGGACGCAATCCGCAAGATCACCACCCCTACCGAAGGCGTCAAGTTTGATCTGGATGCCCACGTTGAGATGATGATTGTTACCGACCAGTATGAGAAGCAGGTTGGAGCAGGAACCAACTACTGGCATTTGTTCCGCGGTAGTGACCTACACCGAACTGAGGTTTCCGCCATGGCATTTATTACGCAAGCTTTATGCGGTGTCCCCTTCATGGGGTTCGGAACCCAGTTCATGCTCGGTGTTGGTCTTAGTCAAGACGATTCGTTCCATCTCACAATCGGTCAGGATTGCTTGGGTCTAGTTGGTTGCTTCATCGCCTGGTGGATCATGACTCGTTTTGGCCGCCGACCCATTTACCTCGTCGGCCTCACCTCTATCTTCCTCATTCTTTTGATTGTTGGATTCCTCGGCCTCGCACCACAGTCGAATAAGAGCGCCGGTCTGGCCGGAGGCATTCTGATTATCCTCATGATTTTCTGCTTCCAGGTATGTTTTCTCTGAGTCTGGTTTTCTTCGTATTGTGTCTAACATGACTAGCTTTCCCTTGGACCCATCTGCTATTCCCTCGCTGCCGAAATTCCTTCTTCCCGTCTCAGAGTAAAGACCGTTGCTCTTTCCCGCGCATCTTATAACTCGATTGTCTTTGTCACCAATACTATCATGCCCAAGATGGTCGGTAAGAATGACTGGAACTGGGGTGCCAAAGGCGGCTTCTTCTGGGCTGGCATTGCACTGCTCTTCATCGTCTGGGGTTACTTCCGTCTTCCTGAGCCCAAGGGCTTCACATACTCTGAGCTTGATGTCATGTTTGAGCACAGGGTTTCGGCTCGCAAGTTCACTCGTGAAGTAGCCGACTCGCTGAAGCCTGCTCTCAGGGACACTGCGATGCAGTTTGAGAAGCAGAACAACATTGAGCGCGTAGAGTCGCGCGCATAAGTTAATGACTGCTCAAGCCGTTACGATGTAATGTTGGTAATAGAGAAGAGACTACCACTCTTCTGTAGGTCTGTTGGTCTGTAGTTTAGCGGAATAATACCCTTAATCATTGTGAATTCATTTTGAGATGTGCCAGTGAAAGAGTGCCGAATCATGTGAATTTGCCATACTATATCTTTACATAGACTACTCTTGATAGCGTACTCTAGGCAAGCTTATAACACATTGGGACTAGGGCTAGATCGATGTTACACCTTCGCTAATGAAACGAGCCAATCAAATGTACTTGCAAAGAGAATCAAACAACGTACGTTTACCTATATCAAGGCAGCACAAGCGCCCTACTTCGATCAATCTGAACAATTTATGCGTACAAAAGAAATAATTTCTCGTCCTAACCCTAAAACATCTTCCATCTCTCCAGTCATCTAATCCCACCATACTCCCAACTAGACACACAAGTCCAACTAAAACGCTTCTCGATCCAACTTTTCACTTCGAATGAACAGATATCTTCCAGTCACCTCCACAAATCTGTGTCTTATCGCCCCCGCACTTCACACTGCAAGTACTTTCCGCAGCAACTGCAGCAGGGACATGAAATGTATCACCGCACCAGCACTCCCAGCTATATCCCAGAGCAAAATAGAGGTAATCTTTGCAGATAGCCATGCATCTCTGCCTCGTCATGGTTTTCTCGTTAGTGTATTTCCCATTGATGACTCGGCTTGGGCTCTCGACCTAGCAGCCCTGGTAGCGGAATGTTCGCGCCCGTCGCAACTTCTCTTCGGCGAGCATGGCATCATACTTGGGTTGCTGTTGGCGCTTTATGGCTAGCTCTGCGTTTGCCGTGTTGAGCTGTGCTGTTAGGAGGTCCTCGTTCGCCTTGCACGTCTTTGTTTGTTCAGCAAGCTCGTTCATCAAGGTGTCCTCGCGCGCTTTGCACGTTATGGTTTGCTCGTTGAGCTGGTTCATGAGCGTTTCCTCGCGTGCGTTGCATGCTGCCGTTTGTTCGTTGAGATTGGCAATGGCTTCTTGCTCGCGCAGGAGGCAAGCTTCCTTCTCATTCTGACATTCGGGGGAAGTACTCGGGCCGGAACCGAAAGGTGAGAGGGCTTGGTTGAATGTTATGCCGTTAGTGCAGGTGCAAGAGCAGTCTGGTACTTCCGAAGGACTGGCACATGAAACTGATGGAATGCCACCTGTTTTTTTGCACGCGTGAGTTTGAAAACCAGGTTCTAGGGGTAGAGTGTCTTTCATTCACTTACCGTTTTGGCATCGGAATGAATCCAGAGTATCGGTACTGTATGCTGTGGCACATAGAGTGGAAACGAGTATAGCCAGAGAAGCCCGCATTTTGTGTGTTTGTAAGAAGTCTTGGTGGGATAGGGATGAGTGATAAAATGGATAGGACTGTTCCTTCCGTCTCTGCGCTTTTACGTTCACTTTGCCAAGTAACAATTTACTTTCATCGGCAAGAAAAAAGGCATTCCATAGTAGGTCAAGGTACTGATACTTCATTGGATATTCTTTTTCCCGATGCAGGGCAAACTTTGGACAGTTAGTAGGTTGTGTAGTAAAGACTAATCTTCTAGAAGCTCGAAATATCCGGATGCTCGATCCTTAGCTGCCTCCTCTTCCCATATTCCCCTTGGCCTTTTGGAGGCTTGAGATTTTGTTCAAGCTATACCTAATTTTCGTAATGAGGCATCCACAATAAAGCTGCCAAGCGAATACATGATTGTTTATTCTTCCCTCGGTGCATTAAAGAGCTTCAAGGACGTGATAGATAAAATAGTTGGATTTGCTTTACCATCAAGCGCTAATTGGTTCGGCATCCGAGACCGTTGCGCTATGGTGGCTTCTAGTGTATGTTGTCGATACTTTTTTTCGCAGGAAATTCTAGCAAAGACAGCCATAGAGAATTTTCGGAAGAATCGTACCTCTGTAGCAGTTCATTTTCAAACGCATGATCAGTTGACAATATTCTGGCCAGAACTGATCCATTTTTGAGCCCGGCATTAACGCACCCAACAAACCTATGAAGTTATCTCACGTATTTGAAACGTCGTGATCTTGCTTCAGCGTAAGAGCTAAGAAGATATGAGAACCTATTTATTATTACATTTCTAATCATTTTTATTCTACGTGGACCTGAGGCCTACAAGAAATGCCTCTAGTCCTGTTCGAGTAAAGTAGCTTATCCTTGTTAACATTATTTCTATGTTAATGGTGTTTACGTAGTTAGCTAGCGATATCGTGTTTATAATATCAAGTATTTGGGACTACTAGATAGTTAAATGGTTTCGTTGTAACGAGATTACTGAGTAAGGTTAAATTTCGAAGAGGGAAGCATTTTCAAGGCTTGGCTGTAGTAACGGGCTTGATAATGAACCCATGCATCCTCTTCAATTATCGCCCTAGTCGATACCACTATTGCTATCAATCTCCCATTGTCTATTGCGCTAATGTCTTCGATGCTTACGATCACATATCAGCGTCTGGTAGATTCTTGCGTCACGTTGATCATGTCATCCGTGCATCATGCGCTTCTCGTTCCTTTTGACAGCCACCCAACCCGTTTTCTCCGTCTATCGCCGACTTTTTCTTACTCTTTGTGACAGCTTATTTCTGTGACACACCCTCACAACCTCTCCTGTTGTTTGACCTCTTACGCTTTGGTTCTATTACCCATAAGGTGTGTCCACAAACCGTGAATTTGGAGGCAATTCCCATAATAGTTCCAAATGTTATTCAACCCCCTATATCGTGTTCGGTTGCATGGCATTCCTTTTCAAAAATTGACAATCTGCATATGAACTCATATGGGTGCATGCAGCAAAACGTTGCTTATGATCTACGGTCAATTCTTCTTTTGAGCTAGCAAGCTGTCTAGGAGCACCCAGTAGCGCAGTTATGAAGTTATGGCGTTAGTCACGTTACACTAGATTGCTTCTTTCCCAAAGCATCGGCACTGCTCCATACCCTTCTCTGATATTGGGCATCGGCCCATACATGTCTTTTGAACTGATAATACAGTGCAAAGACAGCTGATGTTACGTCGACTTTTCGCAGGAGACAAGCGCTTTTGCAAGCAAGCTACAACAATTTGTAACAAGGCTCGAAATTCATCCTCGGGAAAATGCTATCTTCGAACCAAGAAGTGCAGACTTTTGAGCTTCATCACATGCTAAAACAAAAATTGTTTAGAGAGATGATGGCTGGATACCCTGGAATCTAAGGCTTTACCTGTGCCTTGCTTAAGCAGTATAACCGCAGCTGCGATCGATAACAGCGGTAGTAGTTGGAGATTTTTGTCGACTATGTAAGAACTATGAGCAGCCTCACTGTCTTGTACCTTGCTTTTCGGCTAGATAGGCCGCGTTTATAGTGGCATGCAGAGTTAGACAAGGCCCGCCCAGTATACAAACACTCGGGTCGGCCTGGTCGCCGTGAGCGCTCAACCGCGTTAGCTGCCTTGAGAAGATTAATTCAATCTTTGCATGGCATACCAGAGCGCCTCAAATATTTACAATTACAAAATTGATATCCTGATGGTAAGGCTTTTGCTAAAAGGTATAATGACCTGAAAAGCTACCGCTCAATGCTGTCTAGCTTGGCATCTCAACACGACACATCCTTCGTTATACGATTATGTACCCAACTGCACAAAGTTTAGATATAGCGCCCCGAAATCGGCAAGCGGGTGTACGGCCTATTGTGCTTTTGCTTTTCTCTTCTCTTATTGTTGATCAACGGTGGGCTCATGCGCTAAACTTGACCCAAATACCAAGTCATAGAAGTAATGCAAGCATGTAAATCATGCCTCCATTTATACCAGTGCTGTATCAAGCTATGGTAATTTGAAAAAATTGGTAATAACCCCAAGCGGCTTAAATAAGAAAACTCAATTGCTATATCTACTTGGCTTGTCTCTCTGCGATTACCGATATCTCTTCTTCTCACATCATTCTCCATCTGATCTTTCGTTGTGCTCACAGTACAGGTTGAATTACTCTCATGAGATACACTCTACTCTCTGCGCTATCGGCTTTGGCCGTGGCGTCGCCGACCCATACAGCGACTACTGACAACAACAATATAGCCCCACTCCTATCATCAGACTTAGAGGTTGCAGTCCCTGAAAATACATTGTTGTTTTCAAGAAAGGTATCGATGATTCTTCTAAGCACTATGACTGGCTGCAGAGCATTCAACCCAACAGCGAGGACCACATGGAGCTTCGAAAGCGCTCTGGCGAGGTCTTCACTGGTCTCAAGCATAAACATGAGATGTCTGGCTTCACGGGGTACTCTGGTCATTTCGATGAAGGAACTATCAAGGCAATTCAGCGTCACTCTGATGTACGTTTTATCCACTTTTTTCCGTTGGTGTGCAGTATCAATACGAAAAATCTACCACACCTGTTCGATGATGGTGATGTAATGCTTGGTACTAGCATTTTGATAGATTAACTACATCGAACGTGACTCTGAAGTCTATCTCGACGAAAACAACCCTGAGATCTACAACCTTGCAAGCGACGTGCCTGTGGTTCAGAAGAATGCTTCCTGGGGCCTTGCTCGTATCTCTCAGCGTAACGCTCTAAAGACGGAAACATTTAAGGACCATCTATATGCCGCTGACGGAGGTGCGGGTGTTGACGTCTATTTCATAGACTCCGGCACCAATATTGAGCACGTTGACTTCGACGGTCGAGCAACATGGCTCAAGACAGTCTTGGAGAATGCACCCGATAAAGATACTGGTGGCCATGGCACGCACTGCTCTGGTACTCTTGTTGGCAAGAGGCATGGCGTTGCTAAGAAGGCAAATCTCTATTCCATCAAGGCCTTTGGCGGCGGATTCACAACCTACGATTCTGATATTATCAAAGCTATCCAACACGCGGTCAAAGCACACGAATCGGCTGTCAAAAGCAGGAAAAGGGGCTTCAAAGGCAGTGTTTTCAATATGAGTTCATCATCCTCGGGCTATTCTGTCGCCCGGAAACAAGCTATCGATGCTGCTATACGTAGTGGCCTTCACTTTGCTGTTGCTGCTGGCAACCAGAACAAGGATGCATGTACAAGATCCCCCGCCGCCTTTGACAACGTAATCACCGTTGGCTCATCGAATCTACAAGAACGGCGCGTTTCTAGCTCTAACTATGGCAAGTCTGTCGATATCTTTGCCCCTGGAGAAAATATTCTATCTACTTGGATTGGTAGTAAGTATGCTACTGCTGTTAGAACAGGAACTTCTATGGCTGCTCCTCATGTCGCTGGTCTTCTTGCCTACATGCTCTCTCTTCAGCTTGACAAGAGCTCTGGTTATGCTGGGGTTGATATCACACCTCAAAAGCTCAAGGCCAACCTACTCGCTATTGGTACTGTTGGCGCCCTTTCGGGCATTCCCAACGAAACAAAGAATATATTGTTGTGGAACGGGGGTGGCTCTTCTAACTTCACTAACATTATTGGGCATGGTGGCTACATTGTCAAGAAACCCGGCAATGTGGGTGGATATAGGACCAGGAGCACTGTCCTCTCTGTTTAGAAGACGACTTCAAGATGGCAAGCTTCGAGTGCACACCTACATTTGCGGGTCTATAATTCGTTTCATCGATCGCGGTGTAGCTTATCTGTAACATAGGCTCAGAAAAGAAAACAATATGCATTTATTGACTTCCACCGATGTTATACTAAGCTCTATTAAATATGCAGCATGCCGATTTAATAGCTAAACTCTCTTCCTACATTTGCTCCATCCGTCCCCAACTGCCGCATCTTCTTGTTACGCCATTGGTAGTAAAAGCGCAAGCCAACACACCCAACAGCAACCATCATCAACATCGCAAAGTTGGTCCAATGTCCTGTCGGATATCCCAACTTCTTCTCATTTGCTTTGTATATCCAAACGCCGACAATTTGGCCAGGAGCCCCCCAAGAAACATTGAGGGCAATCGCCAGTCCTGTCGCAGCAGTGCTATGCATGTTGGTGCTCAACCAGCCCAGTAGTGGTGGGATACACGAGAATGCACCGCTAGCCGCAACGATCAAACACCCATATCGCGCATGGAAGGAGTCAGCAGGAAGAAGTGCGGATGCAAGAAAGCCAATTGCACCAATAGTGGATAAAGCAGCAGCATGCAATGCACGGGCATTGAAATAGTCCGACGACCAAGCAGTGATGATAGAGACCACATACGCGACTGCGTATGGAGGAACCGTCATGAGCTGGGCTTGAAGATTCTCGTATCCCAAGCCAGCGGTAATGGTCGGAGTGAAAAGCGATAGCGAGCTAAATGGTGCGGAAATGCCGAAGTAAATGATGTAATGCACCCAGAGACGGCCATCGAGTAATGTTTCCTTTGCTGTCTTCCAGGTGAGCGAAGGCGCATTACCTTTTGAGCCCTCGTTTTCCAAACGTGCAACGGCCAGTTCCCGTTCGGATGTCGATAGCCACGACGCTTCCTCAGGATAGTCTGGTAAAAGTAGCCATACCGCGACCGATGAGACGCACGACGGGATCCCTTCCAATATGAACAGCCACCTCCAGGCAGAAAGGCCGTGTACCATCTTCATGTGACCTACGCCATAAGCGATCGCACCGCCGAACGCCCCTGCCAGCGTCGCGCTCGCCAAGATGATAGCAACACGGATACTTCTTTCGCGTGCACGATACCAAAACGTGAGATAGTAGACCAAGCCAGGGAACAGTCCAGCTTCACATGCTCCAAGCAAAAATCGGACAGCGGTGACAGTCGCGTAGTTGTTCGCGCCACCGAGTCCGATTGTGCAAGCGCCCCATCCAAACATGAGAAAGGCAATCCACCGACTCGGCTTGAACTTCTTGAGGAAATAGTTACTCGGTACCTCGAACACAGCATAGGCAACGAGGAAGACCATGAGGGCAATTGTAAACTGATAGTTGGTCATGTGTGTTTCTTGTAGAAGGGAATGCCCCTCGTTGGCATTGAGGGTTTTGGCATTGCCGATGTTGGAGCGGTCGAGAAAGCAAAGGAGGTAAATCGTAGCGCACAAAGGGATAATGCGCAGATCTTGTTTCCAGATTAGAGCCCGGACAGCTGGGAGGTTTGCTTCTTCGATGGCATCGACATTTTGGGTGTCCTAGGTTTTGAGTTAGATTCGTAGTCGTAATGGAATTTAATCTTTGCGCTTACTGTGTATTTGTCCGATACCTCGCCGCGCTTCTCTGCGTCATGCTGAAAAGCCATATTATAGGGTTCTCCTCCTGTAAGACACAGTAGTATGAGGATGAAATCCGCAGGCAGCAAGCAAAATAGCAACTCAAGAACTATACCAGGTACTTAAGCACCACCAAGCAATGCTTGGTTCGCTTATATGCATCCGTGCGTACGTTGCTGATTTGTTGACTTTTTGAATTAACGCATTATGGCAGGGATACACACCGCTAAATTGTATGTGGAGTCCGTTCTGCAGCAAAGCCGTGACATGGCTGGTTGAACCCCGCATATACCTAACCGTTGCTTGCCGTTCGTCTTTGCTCCACACCCTTCGGAACTTGAAAATTATCCGCACTGTATTCCAATCACATGCAGGTTTGCCGAAGGGTCAGATGCCCTCGCGGATAAATCCGAGTCGTGCTACGGTAATCCCTAGGGTCGAGCTCACTGCAAGAATAAAAACCCCATACCACCATGCAAACTAACATCTGTAACAATATCAAGAGTACGCAGCAGATGTATGTAATCATGTTAATTCATACTTATTGTCACGGCTTCTTGAAGACACTATTAGCACCTTTTGGCGTTTTAATTGGATACATTTCTGATATTGGTGCAGTCCTGGGGTGATGTAGCGCTCTATCCCCAACCATTGCAGTTGAAATAAAGTTCATGTATCCGCTCATTTGACTTTTCTCATTTTTTCGATACTATTACACCGCCATCACATGTGAAATTGAAGCGTAATTTCCTCATACCCTAGAACCACTACGAAATATAACCAATCCGGATGCTTGGAATGCTTTTCGGTCATAGCCTGGATAACTCGACCTCGATGAAATTGATATGTACGTGTTCCGGGAGATGATTTGTGGGTATATTTGATATGAGATTTTTGAATTGAATAACATCTAGGACACATAGCTATCAAAGAAATACTGTCGGATGGAAACTGCGCAGCTAGTTACATAACTCTCCTGGTGCTGATCTGATTTATCACGTGAACAGTCACATGATTATCCCAACAGCGATCTACTGTCGTTTCTTCACTTTGATTCCAACATATGTGCTTCTTGCTTATCTATTCATGTTGAATATGAATTTCATTTGTGTGAGTTGGTTGCAGCGAATAGGCTTCACAGATATCAGAAGAAAAGGACAAATAAAGAACGTTATAAGATAGTTACATCAAAAAGTCACCTTTAGAACTGTATACAAACGCCAAATTAACTAATGATATCTATAAATCCACTCAAACATTCACAGATATTCAGCTTCATACTAATATATGTGAAACCGAATCAACTACATGTTAGCGACCTTGTCCCCCTTGTCTAAACTAGCGGTGAAACTGGTGTACAGTTGTTGATAAAAGCAAATCAACCTTCCAATTTGTCCACGTCTTCACACAGAGACTTGAATGACTTGGTCAACTCACCGCTGTCAAATTCGGATATGGTAGTTGCGGAATGTATGTCAAAAAATAGGAGAAATACTTGGACGGGCTGTATAGAGAGTTTAGACTGCAGGGCTACTACCAAGGCAGTGCCAACGACTCCAGCACTGAAAATAGCTCTTACATGTACGACTTGATTCTTTTGATCTCTTTATTATATAGCGTATTAGATCAATTATCTTAGAAAAAATAGTAGGTGACATCCTAACCAGCTAGAATCGGGTATAACAAAAATTAACTTTACAGTTAAAGTAAAAGGATGTAGGCGAAGCGTTAGCGAAAATCTACCTCAAAACCCTAAGAGATTATTAAGTAAACTACTAAAGATTACACCTCTTAACGGGTACGTGCCTATTAGGCACGTCCCTACTGGGTACAACAACTAAATCACGGTTGCGACGAAGGCAGCAGAACAGCGAACTACGGTTGCGATGAGAAAGCAGCACTCTCTTGTATGTACAGCATCCAGAAATCACATTCAAAATATATCTCGAGTGTCGCCATACATACCCGACTGGATCGGGATGGTGTTGAGGAGAAGAGCTAGCATAGAAGGGCCACAAAAGGCTAGTGCAGGCGCTAATGCATGGAACGTGACCAACAAGAATGACGTTGGTAACAGGGTCCAAGCTCCGCCCCAGCCTCACATGGGAGTCGCAGCCGCTATCTCTTGACGCCAACCTGAACCAACGAGCAGAGCTCCACATTCCTCCCCCACAACTATATCTCCAACCCTCTCCTCAACTGCAGGACTGTCATTTCGAAGTCACTTCCCACGCGCCCCTCGCCCAATCGCTGCCAGCCACCGTCGCCATGCAGCTCACCACGCTTTTCGTTGCCGCGCTGAGCGCCGTCTCCGTCTCCGCCTCGCCTTCGTGGATGGGAGGTGACCAAGTCGTTGTAAAGGAAGAGTACAAGGTGCCGGGCGATAACCCGCTGTACTTTTGCGGCGACCCAGCCGACGACATTCTTACCATCGAGAAGGTCGACCTTAGCCCCAACCCTCCCCAGCCGTACGTACCTCCATCTCGGCGTCTCCCAGCCTCACCTGTCGCGACGCTTCGGTAACCTGGAATCCTGTAAATCGGAACTAACGCGTGCATAGTGGGCAGACGCTTAGCATCAAAGCCACGGGCAACTTTAAGCAAGAGGTTGGCGAGGGTTTCAAGATGCACCTCCAGGTCAAGTATGGCATTATCACGCTCATCAACCAAAACGCCGATGGATGCGATACCATCAAGAAGGGAGACCTTGACTGCCCGCTCAAGAAGGGCGAAATGAGCCTGACCAAGGATGTTGATCTGCCCAGGGAGATTCCTCCGGTGCGCCCCCTGAATCTTTCTTGGACACTACAAGACGATGCTAACAGTACCGTAGGGTCAATACACCGTTCTTGCTGACGTATTCACGGAGAATCAGGAAAAGATCACCTGCCTCACCGCCAAGGTTGCATTCCACCGGTAAATGTCACCAGATCTACTTGGACACCATCACACACGACGAGCAACAACGGTGTCTGATATTCAACGATACAGAGGAGGGACGGGGGAGAAGATTGCCAACAGTGGTGGTAACATCAAGTTTGGTGAGCCACGAGTGAAAATGTCTGGGCCCTTGGCAGACATGGTGCGGGAGCGGTTACGACGAAGGAATGAGCTGTGAGAATGATACGAGCTATTCATTTGGCAAACGTGCAATGTCAGTACTGTATTGGGTTTGGCGCATAGTTTGGATTTGTTGTCGAGTTCCTGGGCCACGCTTAATGTAGATATGATTGATATGCATCCATGTATGGCATTTTGGGCTGTTTCGACTTGATGGATATCATTCCTTAACTATTTCTACGTGATATGCATGCGCAAATTAGCATCTAGCCAATATGACTGGTGCTAGTACCACTGCTTGCATGATACATTGTGTACATTCGACTGACTAGTGCTCCCTCAAACACATCTACTCTCCGAACAATCTCCTGACGCGCTTCAGCACGCTGTCCTTCTCAGGATCATAGGGGTGGTCCTTGGACGGAATCTCAAGCAGCGAGGGGAAGGCGGCGGTGTAACTCTCAACACGGTGTCGTATCCTCTCGGCAATCTAGCGCTTGTCAGCCTGTTGCTGCACCCAACTTTGCAATCGCATAATGCAGCAGCATCATCGCAAACTGGTCGACGGCTCAACGTACATGCTGGTTGATAAGCAGAATGGCAATGTCCTTGCGCTCGTTGGTGAAGCGATCGAAGGCGGCTTCGATAGCCGACGTCTCGGTCTTGCCGTCCACAACCAGGAAGTTCTTTTGGCTATCTGGCGGCTGGGTAACGTGCTGTTCCATTTATCAGTCTTTTACTCTATTGCGACATCCGGGAGAGCTATAGCATACGCCTACGCCCGCGAGCAACATGCCCGTGCAAGTATCCTGCAAACAGTCAGTCGGCTTCCCCGAGACACCCTGTCAAAGGGCGCGTAATGTACGCACCTCATCGCCGATAACGGCGAGGAACTGTCTGTCCTTGTATTGCGCTGCCGGTGCTGCCATGGCGGGATGTGTTTGGAGGGCAGCTGTGGTGAGGTCGGAGCTTGGCTGGGGAAGCTGCACGCCGTCGTCATGGGGCCCTAGTCCGTGTTTGGCTAAATGTTTTGGGCCCTTATTCTGACTTCTTTCTCTCTCCTTTCACCACAAACCACAAAGCCATGTCGTGACACTCGACGCCTTCTCACATTCCTTTTACTTCTTCATCTTCTTCTACCGGCCGACCGCACCTCAGCGTCGCTGCTATAATAATACTTCTTCCGCCACCATGCCCCGTCTCGTGCGCCGCGCGCCGCTCGCCGAACGCATCAAAGCATACACCGACCCTTCCGACTGGCTCATCTGGATCTCGGAAGAACTCAACAGTTCTGACTGGGAAGACTTTGCGTCTTCGTATTCCCTCTATATCGGCTTCGGCGCAAATCTATTCTTTGTCCTCGCTCAGGCAAACAGCGGCGCATCCGCGGCCTCGGATGATGACGGTGTTTTCAACGAGATCGAAGGTCCTGGATGGCTCAAATCAACACTGAGTTTATTGGTCATGGTCTTGGGCGGAATAAGCTTCATAAATGCATGGCTCGTTTGGGGAAAGAGGCGGTACTACCGCCTGTTTGAACAAAAGGTGGACGTTGCGCCACGGACACCCAGCGCGAAGCGCGTTCGCGTCGACTCATCTCCAGCTGCTGCGAGTCCCATGCAGTTCGTGAGGAACCTGGTACAAAACAATGCTACGGACAGGGCGCATCCCATCGAAGGCCGGGACGTCTGGGAGGTCGCCGTCTGGGACCCCAACCCGCTGTGCCTAAAATTGTTTTGCCTCTTTAGCCCTCTTCATGTGGTGCTCTATTTCCTCAACCTTCCTGTTGGCCCCTTGGACCCAAGCCCGAGTGTGAGGGTCACAACAACTATTCTGATCGGAGCGGTGCTGTCGCTGCAGCTGTGGTGGCTACAAAGCTCCTTTTCCCAACAGATCAAAGACAACGCTCTGATCAGTCGCCAAGTACTTCACGAGTACGACAGCAAGTTTGTGCACCCATCGTTGCAGAAGCCATGCAGGGATGTGGGTGTTCAGACCATTTCAAAGAACCGGAATCAAGATTCAAGTGTTGGAGTTAAAGGCAGCAGTGACGACCTGGCGAGCGAAATTGTTACCTACACGCCCAAGACTGTCATTAATCGTACTTTCCGCACAAACCCAAACGCCAGCTACGCCTCACAGTACGATCCCGATAACGCACGCTCCACCTCTAACACGCCTTCGCTCCGCCGACGAGACAGCAACCCGCAGTACGCAACCACATCTACAGCAACTGATGCGGATATCTTTTCTCCCATCCGTTCCTCACAACCACCAAACCCCTTCCGCCAAGCACCCACCATATCCCGAAACAGCATTGACACCAAAGTCAACGATGGAGGATATCTCGGGATTAACACACACGCTGCATCTCCGCTAAGGAAATCCACTAGTGCGGCTTTCGGGAGGGATGGTGAGCGGAGCGCGAACCGAGGAAGGGATAGCCTTGGAGGTGCATTTGAGCGGAGAGCTAGCCCGAGTAAGAAGGACGTTAGCCCGTTGAAGCGCATCAGTTTGGGTAACGCAGAGAGGGAACGTAGTGAGCGGTCACTAGGTCAGACGGATAGACTTGGGAGGAGTACTGGATTTGGCGGGTTGAACTTGGGAAAGAGAGAGGGTGGGCGCTATTGAAGTTTTGAAATGGAAATGCATAACTATCTACGGATTTTTTTTGTTTAATTGGCAGAATGGTATGTCAATGAGTCTGCGTTTGTACCATTTTCAGGCGTTTTTCCTTGTTTGTGCAACTGGGATCTATGTATTCATCATGCCACAATAACCTCATTAAATGTCGCCATGTCGGCATTTCTCGTCTAACCTCTCCCTCACTGTTCGGGATTGTCGCATTTCTCTCTTCCAAAAAAACACCATCTATGACCTTCTCTTAGTTAACAAAAAACCCTCATCAAAACATTCACACATCTAATCTACACATAGATGCACAAATCACCCCACCCCATCAACCGCTCTACAACCCCAATCACATGTTTACAAAACACTAAAAAGGCGGGGAACGACAAGCGATCAACAGAACCAAAAAAAAAGAGAGCAACGCTGATTGACAAAAGCCGGCCCGTTTTTCAAACGCTTATTAGCGAGAAAAAAACGCACAGACATTCGATGTGTGTGTGTGGGTGGGGCGGTTGAGTGGGGAAACCAGACCCTGGTTTGCATTTATCGAGGTTAAATGAAGGGCTGCGATAAGGAAAGGCATGACTTGGTGTGGCGAGTATTGAGATGAATGCAGAGGATTGTGGTGACTTTGGCAATGTTTGAAAAGAGGAGGAGGATGCAAGGGTTGTTTCGATGGGGGGTTTCTTTGTGCTTGATTATTTTGTCTTTGTAAGTGAGAGGGGAGGAGGGAGGGGGCGAACTTAGTGTAATGCGTAAGCTAGTCTTAGTGCGGTATACTAAGTTAGTATAGCAGCGAAATCGGAAGACTATGGGGGAAAAAAGGTGTGAAGTGGGGTAAAAGTGTTAAAGAGCATCACCTAATATCAAATATGCAGAAAGAGCAAAAAAAGGATGTTGTTCCAACACACAATGCGATTTTCCTAGCTACATAAAGGAAAAAAATAAGGTACAGACAAAAAATAATCGTGGGAGGCTAGACCTATTTACAAGATGCCGTCACCGAAATTAAGGAGGGAGAAGAGGTAAATTAAAAAAAGCAAAGTCCATCATCACCGTTTCCCTCCCAACTTCAGGGCCACCCCCATACCATACTCAAAGCCATTGCTCTTTTCATATCCAAAGTCGACTGTTTCCAAATCATATCCAACTCGCTTTCGAGATGTACGCGCTTAAGCGTTCTGGTCGATGAAGCTGCGGAGGGTGCCGACGCGGGAGTAGACACCGGGGAGGTTGGGGCGAGCGCAGCCGGTTCCCCAGGAGACGACACCGATGAGGGTCTTGTTGGCATCGACGAGAGGGCCGCCAGAGTCGCCCTGGCAAGAGTCGCGGCCACCAGCAGGGAGACCAGCGCAGACCATGTTGGTGGTGACGGTGAGACGGACGGCGTTGTAGTTGGAAACGCAGGTGGAGCGGGCAACAATGGGGACGCTGACTTTGAGGAGAGCGTTGCTGCCACTGCCATTCTCACGGGTATCTCCCCATCCAGCAACGGAGGTGGTGGATCCGCTGGCGGGATCAGAGCCAGAGGCGGCGAGGGAAGCAAAGCCAATGTTGCCACCGGCAGTGACGGTGCGGGAGAGCTTCCAGATGGCAATGTCGTTGTCGGAGGTGCTTGCCTGGTAGCTGGGGTGGACGATGATCCTGGAGACGCTGATGACTTGGCCACCAGAGTTGGCGCTCTGTTTAGAACTTGTGTTAGTTTCTTTGTCCTTTGCCAAGTGCATAAAGTACTGTATCAGATGAGTGAACTTACCAAGGAGCCGACGCGGACAGCGACGTTGTTGATGGAGCCGCCAATGGCGTTGCCGACGGAGCAGTGGGCAGCAGTGACAACGGTGTTGCCGTTGATGAGGGTACCACCGCAGTTGTGGCGACCGAAAAGCTGGATGGAGACGATGAAGGGGTACTCGCCGGCAGCAGCGGTGGTTCCACCAACAATGGAGTCCTCAGGAGCATCATCCCACTGGGGAGTAGGAGCGGAGAGGACGAGCGCAGGAAGCGCAGTAGCGATCATAGACTGGAAACGCATGGTGAATGATGGACTTTGCAAAGGCAGTGACTGTTGGAGAGAAGCGATGGAATGGTTTGAAGAGACAAGCGACTGGATGAGCTGGCTGATGATGATTGTAGAGGGCAGATTGCTGGATACTTATAGTGAACGTCGTTGTCGGTCGTGGACACTCCAATGGTTGTGTAGATGGTAGAAGGCCGACCTTGTCATGGCGTGCTTTAGGGTATACCAAGACTGATCTACTAGGAGTACGATTTGTCCTTCCAGTTTGGGACCTATTATGGCTTGGCAAATTCTTAACCTGTAGTCCGCCGTGTGCCTTAGATCAAGCAGTGGGGACCAATTACCCCGAGCCTAGCAGGTGCCTTATCTACGCGCGGTTTAAGCTTTTCCCAATGGATTCCATGTGTCGAGGCCAAAAGAGGCAGCTGATCCAGCGGTTGCTCCCGAATGCTAGGGTCACGGGCGTGTTGTGCGTCACGGTTGCAGTCTGCACGCCGTGCGTCTCCGGGCGTCGTTGTTGCTTTTCTGCCACATCTGGTAGACCACAGCTGCGTACAGTAGTCTACATGGTGGTAGGGCGAGTCTGGCACCGGCAATTTGCAGCGTGCCAGCTGGCTGTAATTACAGCTGCCAGATAGCAGGAGCGCTCCAATGCTACGCTGTGCCCGAGAGAGCAGGAGATGGGCATTTTGCATTGCCTGCCAAGGGAGTACACAGTTCGTATTCCCATTTCAACATCCCGACACAGTAAGGCACCGTCTAGGCCATCTCCAACGAGGGTTGGTGGGCGCATTTAGTCGCTGCTGCAATGTTATCTTGCTGTGCAACAGGCTGAATCGCGCTGGGGACGTCTAGTTCGCGCCAGCTGCAACACGAGGATTTGCCACATCAGGCGCGGATACCGAAGAAAAAACATTGCCGGGGGTTCTGTGACATTTTTCCATGGACGAAGCACCATGCAAGCTGTATATTGGCCGACATGCTGGCAGGGGACTCCAGTGACCTACGGGCTTTGTATGCCCCAAATCAAAACCAAGGTAGAAACGACCTGCCACAAAGGATTCGCTTGCAGGGCCCGCTGGCGAGCAGCCTGGGACTTGGCAGTTGCCGGATACAGCTGGCCGTTGTTCGGAGGCGCACAAGATTGCAGGGCTGATTGGGAGCGATGGCGAGGTTGAGGTGGCCGGATGGGAGCCAGGAGAGGCAGGAGGACGGTGGGAGCAGAGTAGAGGGCGGAGCCTCGCGGCTTGGCAGTGGGCGCGTGAGCCGGGGATACACCCCCAACGCAGCACTGATCATCGCAACAGCGCCTACTTACCCCCATGCCCCATTGCTCGAATATCCCAAGTAGTAGTTACTATAATGATTCAAGCCTCTACTACCACGCCCACATCTGTACGCACATTCGTAGAACAATCCTCCCGGCAAAACACATTGCCCTGACAGCGCCGAGACCCGGCAGGCGGCAGGCGGCACGACGTCTTACTTACGCCCCTCGATCACGTCACTGCACATCAGCTGGCTGTCTATTGCTTTTTGGCATGGGCATCGCGTCTCATCACTTGCATCGGCTTCTCTGGGGAACATAACCGTCGCATGCAGGCGTCAGCGCTGTCTTCAGCCGCATCCAGCATTTGTCCGTACCTGCGCTGTTCCGTCGTCTCGATCTCCTATAGAGTAGCAGTAGCATACGAGCTTGTTGCATGAAAGTCGCCTCCCCCGCCAACCCACCATCCACTACTAGTAAACACCACCCCACTCCAGCTCCCCCAGCGCAACACCCACGAATGCACCCCGAAGCAAAGCAGCGCCGCACGTTAATTTGGGTCGTCGGACTATTGTGCCTGATTCTAATCTCACTGCATCTTTACGCTGCAAAAGCAATGGACTCGCTCCCCGCCCCCTTCTCCATCGAAATCGACGGCAGTCCCATCTCCAAGCCCGCCTCGGACGCCCAAGACCAGACCCATGCATCCACTGGCACGGAGCCTGCCGTCTTCGAGCTCAAGAACAAGCGTCTTCAGTGCGACGGCCATGTCCTTGCCCGAGCTTTGGCCGAAGACCGCAGCTTCTCCCCAAAGAAAGTATGGTGGTTCAAAGCCGACACGGCAATCCCGATACACGATGTCGTTGCCAACAAAGACGGTGACTCGTACCAGCTCCAGTTTCCAAGTATGCATGTTTTTCTTTTTGCTGTGGCGGTGCAAAAACATCGTCTCTTTTTTTACCCCAAGTTCCGGCTAATAACAAAGCAGGCGCTGGCTTAATGGCCGAAAGTGGAAATGTTTATGCGGACCTCATGGGTGGTGAGTCGTGTTGCATTTCGATACTTCTGAAACCAGGTACTGACTCCTTCACAAAGACAACGGCGCCAAAGTGGTCCTCAAGATGCAGTCTTGACATTTCTTCCTTCCTTTCTGCCCGCTACCAGCGCTTCCCCGTCTTTTTTGCAATGTCACATGGCGCCTTGTAGAGTGCCTGTGCTTTACCGTGTACCTGCGCATGTAGTACCTTGTTTGAATGCCATAGTACGGTACAACTGACGTACTTCTCGTTGCGCGTACCACCAAAGAATTCTACGTGAAAAAAAGTAAAACACCAGAATTAGTAATGGTTGCTTTGTGTTTCTTTTTGTGTGTTTCAGTTTGCTGTTCATACAACGTACACATGCACGTGAACCCTTTCTTCATGTTGCAGTAGTAGATCGATCGATCGGAAAATCAATACTCCGTCGATGCGATCGGTCTTTCTTGTACAAAAACAAACGCTACTAAAAAAAAAGGGCGCTCGGCCTAATTTTGCATAATATTCGTTTTCCGGGGATGACGCAAACAATGTATTGCCAAGCACGTTTCTGTACCAATGTGTTGTCAATACCGTAAATTTTCATGTGGTTGTTGTTTTTTTTTAACTTTCTCCCCGTAATTATAGCCCCTGTCCATGGTGGAGACATGACCGACGGCACCTTCCTTTTACATGTGAAATTTTACGGCCGTTAAAAGTAATGAAATACAGTAACGCCTGAGTGAAATGAGTTTAGTAGGACGCATGTCACCATGGCCGTACCTACATATGATTATTTTTGCAAGCCCTAGACAATCAGCAGATAGTAACCATCTCGAATCCAAGCCTAGACTCAGGAGTAATCGGTACCAAATCTTATGGCCCATTTAACATCCTCTAGCCCCAGCCTTGCTGTATATTCTTTGACATCGTCATCACTATGACCCCAAGACGCCTTCATCCAATCAGGCGCCTGGTTCTCTTTGAGAACAATCCGGACAAACTCCATGCCTGGCGTGCGATCCATGATTTGCAGCCGCACTTGCGTGATTATGTGCTGCTTGATATATCGAATCCAAGTCGCGTTGGGGTTGTGAATGAATTTTGATACAGCGTTTCGGTCTTCTGCAGTGACTCTGGGATGTCCTGAGACAAGATCAAACGTATACATGGGAAAGCGCAGGTGAAACTTGATTACTGGGAGTATGTCTATACCGACCAGTGAGTCTATATTCACCCAAATTCTCAAAGTACCTCCGGAATGGTGGTAACGTGCAACGCGTTGTCTGATTTCATCGCTCACTTGGTTTGCCCGGAGCAGAGGAGGGAAAAACGCTTTGAAGTATCCACCTAGGGCAAACAAAGGGAATCGATGTGTCGACAACCAGAGTGGGCGGAACTCCATTCTGATAAGTGTACAGGTTTGTGTCAAGCCAATGAAGGGAAGAGGTTTGTGAGGAGGCCGCCGGACTTCATGGTCGGGTCGTAGGCCCCTGCGCCGAGATGTCATGGACTTTGAATATGTGTTTGGGAATGTCCGCGTGCTTATTTCTGTGACAACTTCGTATATGCGATTCCGAATTTCTGAGTGCTGTTAGTATTTTCGAGGCTGAATAAATCACGTGCTACTTACCCCCTGGCAAATCCAAGAATCTGAAGATCTGGCTTGAATCCATAGCCTGTGCTTGCTCTGATATTTCAGTCTCTACTGTGGCTCGCCCTGTACAATTTGAGATAGGCGTGTTGACTTTTGGGCGCTTGTCGGGATACTTTTCTATGACCTCTTGTGCAGGGCGTTTCTTGTTTGCTGTTGCAATCGATTTCTTGAACCCTTTGCGGGGCCTTGAACCCACAGATTAGCAGTTGCAATATGTTCCGGCTGATTGTATACTCTGATTCAACTCACATTTCGATGACAAAAACCAACGGTTGTTGTAGAGAAGTGCGTGGAGGTGGATCAAAGGAGTGAGGTTGGATGTTGGCGCATGGGTGCGTCGGTTGAGTGCTAGCGTTGGACCCTGACGACAAAAGCGGTGGAGAGACGATATCCCCTACAGGCCTAAGTGGATCGTAACTATTGGTCAAGCAAGTATCATGTTTTAGTTGCGCAGCTCCCATTGGTTGGGCAACACGAAGTCTTGGAAGTTTGAAAGTACCAAAACCACCACACTGTTCGAAAATACGAGAACACAATGGGAGTACATTTCCGTACTAACGATGGTGTTGTTCAGAGTGAAAAACAGCTTGCCATACACCGTTTTTGGACATGGTGAGTTGTTCGTGCGAGCAAAGGCGCTAACTCGGGAAGATAATGCCTAATTGGGCCAGCAAACGCAAAATCATTGGATGGACGGCAGTCAAACATCACTCCAGGAACCAAATCTTGGCCAGATAGTTTGTTTGGATAACATTCATGAACATTGGACGCTATTGCTATTCACTTCAAGTCACTGTAATATCCCCCGGCATCTTAACCAGCCAGTTCTCCCAAAACCTGAACCCGTCAATTCCCTGCTCTCGACAGAGTGCACCCGTTTCCTCCGCCATTTCCAGCTCTTCTGTCGCGACACCAACACTCCAACCAAATCTTTCAGCTGTCTCTTGCGCTGTTACTCCCCTGCCGAATGTCTCCCAATCCCATGTGACCTCCATGCTGGGAGGCTCTTGGTGAAGAGTCTTGAACCAAGCCAAGAGACTGGCAATAGTTTTCTCGTCAGTGCGATCACGACCTTGTACGACTAGAAGACCACTCTTGAATTGCCTTAGGCGCACTGGCAATTTCAATGTATCCCACATGCGTGCTGCCTTCTCAAAATCTGAGGGGCTGACAAGTTCCACACCGCCCCTTGCACGATTGAAGACGGCCCAAAGATCCACCAGCGTCATGATGCCACCTTCTTTTCGCAGGATACCATGCGTGTCATCGGTGAGCCACTCTGCCAGGTTTCTTGAAAGCTCCGACACATACAGTGACTCAGAACCTGACCCGGAACCAAGCATGTCCTTTGTCGTAACGAGACCCAGTGCAGACGCCGACTGAGATGCTAATGCGTTTGCCTCAGAGCTACTATTAGTGCCCAAGTTGGCCTGTGATGCAAATTGCTCTGCAAGAGCGATAATCTCCTTTGCTGATGTCATCAAAGCCTCAAGGTCCTCAAAGGCGCTGCCTATCATGGCCTCGTTGTTCTGTCTCTGCTCTAGTCCGCGTCGCTCCAAACCCGCAATACCAACAACTCGGGGTCGTTCAGGTTCTACAGACGAAGTGTCAGATTGTATAGTGTAGCCATCATCGGCTATAACAGAGGCTAGCCGTGGCTTAGGAATTGGTGGGGCACTTTGAAGGAGCCATTTGCGTTGTACCAGTGCATTCTTCAGGCGCTCATAAAATATAGGCCCTCCACCAGCACGGAAAGATAGCTTGATGCATTCAATGGTGTCGGACTGTAATGGTGACGAGAGTGTTGGGCCTGGAGATTGGGACCTGGTGGGCTCCTGAAGCATGTCAAAGCGCTTGTCTACGGCTGTTGTGAGGGATGCACCGCAAATCTCGCAGTTGAGAAGAGAAGGATGGTTCTGGTAGGTGCAACGAGGACATGCCGATGGCGATGTTGTGGAAGCCGAAGGAGGAGGAGGAGTTCCGTTCTTCACATCTTTCGGAGGCGGGCCAGGGGCTGGTCGATTCGACATTGCCGCTATGGCTGCCTTAACAACATGTACAGTCGGCGGCTTTATTCCACAAGCCAGACATGGCGGTATGGGTGTGCGAGATGCGAGAGCGGGGTCGAAGTTGGAAGGCACGGGGTTGGAAAAGGAACATATCGGGCACACCCATGTTGCGCTCGCTGGAGGTGGAGGCGCGGGGCTGCTGTGCCGCGGCGGAGTAGAAGAGGACGAGGCGGTTGGCGTGGGAGCCAAAGGAGCACCTCGCGACAGCTGCTTTAAGGGCTTCGGGTAGAGAGTTACCTTGGGCGACGACTTAAGAAAGCCAGCCTGTATTGTTGTTAGTCATGGTGTCGGTGGATCAAGCCATATCCAGCATACATAGAACTCTGGCTTCTCGACATCTTTCAGGAATATGGCAACGGAGTGCTTGCGCGGCTCATTGTGGTCGACATAGCAGACGCGGTGTGAGGTCAGATACGACTGCCCGTTTTGATACTCGGGTATTTTGAACTTCCTGTTCACATGTTCAGTAGAAGCGGATGAGCGCCATGTGCGGACACGCGTACCCCTCGTAAAGCCCTACGGCATCTTGGACAAAAAGCAGCGTCTCCTCCGGCAGGAGCGACGGGCGCAGTGCGGTGGTGAGGTCGAGCTGGTGCAGGAACATTCAGACCATTTGTAAGTGAGCGTATGCAAGATACGGTATCGGGCGTCGTTTGACCTAATGCCCATTCCCCCAGTCCGGCACGTCGTCATATCCCCGACGCTAAGCTTATCACGGTTAGCACCATCTCAGCGGCCGCCAAGCAACAACACCGTGCAAATCATTGTCGTCGGGTCGTCGCCTCACCTCACCCTCATTCACCCACGCCCACTCCATTTCCACACCCACGTACTACATCTCCGTCGCCGTGCACCACATTGATCCATCTTCTCCAACTCCACTGTGCACATACTCACTCTACAGCCTTCTTTTTTGTCGCCCCTGTTTCCCTTGCTCCCCTGTTCCATGTCCCTGCCCTCTGCCACTGTTGCGTGGGCGCGACCGATGCAGTCACCCGCCTACAACACCGTCACCCCTCGAACCACACTCCAGCCTGCCGCTCCACCCGCGTCTGTTAGTCTTCACACTCCTCTGGCGACTTGTGCCTCCGCTCACACACGCCTACAGTCTGCCATGGCTCCTGAGCAGCCCAAGAAGAAAGTCGAGTGGCCGCCTGCCGTACGCGAGTACGTCCGACGTGCTTTCGACCCCGCCAACGCGATTCCGGGCATCTCGCAAGCAGACATGCAGGCGAGGCTCAAGGAGACCATCGGCTACTTCGCTGAGCGCAACTCACATGACAACGTACATTGGCCTACCTTTCCCTTGCCTCAGGAGCTTCTCCTCGAGGAACGGAGGGCAGCGGCGCTCAACGCATCTGCCAATGGCTTCGCGAACGGCATGCAACCTACATACGTAAATGGCATTGTCGACCACACTAACCAAAACACACCCCTTTCCAAAAAGCGCAATGCTCACGACGCTGAAGAACTACCAGCCGAACAAGCGCAAGCCAGCGTCCCACCGTGGCGCAAAACTAACCTAGCATCTCGAATGACCTATGCCGATGGACACAGCGAAAAGCGCCAAAAGAAGAACGCATTTACGGACGCCGCAAGTAAGTTAGACCAGACCGAGCTTGACAAGCGACGACAACGTTTTCAGCTCGGCAACAACGGTCCGAAATCGACATTACCCTGGGGCTCATCACGCAAAGACGAAGATGAGATGCCTACTGGACCTGTAGTTGGAACCAACGAGAACCTTGAGAAAAGCTATTTCCGTCTGACTGCACCACCGAAAGCTGAAACCGTGCGCCCCCTGCATGTGCTCAAGAAGACGTTGGCCATGCTTGTGGAGAAGTGGAAAGCAGAAAAGAACTACAACTACATTTGTAACCAATTCAAGTCACTGCGCCAAGATCTGACTGTTCAACATATCAAGAATGCCTTTACAGTCAAGGTGTACGAGATCCATGCGCGCATCTCATTAGAAAAGGGGGATTTGGGTGAGTATAACCAGTGCCAGACGCAGCTCAAGGCACTGTATGCGCAGAATCTGGGAGGCAACCCAGCTGAGTTCAAGGCGTACCGCATTCTTTATTTTGTGTATACGTGCAATAAGACCGACATGAACGACATGTTGGCAGAATTAACCCTCGCAGACAAAACACATCCATGGATCAAGCATGCACTTGACGTGCGATCATCACTTGCCCTTGGCAACTACCACAAGTTCTTCCGACTTTACCTCGAAGCCCAGAACATGGGCGCTTACCTCATGGACATGTTTGTCGAGCGTGAGCGCCTCAATGCTCTAGCTAACATTTCTCGCGGGTAAGTTTGATGGTTGTAGTTTGGGGGTTGGATGATTGTTTACTGACAGGGTACGCAGATACGTAAATGTTTCTCTTCGTTTCCTGACTGATGAGCTTGGTTTCGACAATGATGCATCTTGCCGTGAATTCCTCGAAACGCACGGTGCGCAAAACACTATTGAAGACAAGGGCGATCGCCAGTATCGGGTCCGGATCCGCGAGGTCGCATCGCAAATCGAGAGTCTCCGTGCCGCGGCATTCAGCAAAGTAGACATCAAAGGACAAATATGAATCGAGCGGAGCGCAAGCGGTGCTTGCCGTCGTCAGCTGCACGCTTTAGATTACGAATTCCCCCCCGATTGCTCTTCATGCATTACTCCTACTACTACTACTAATTTGTATACTTATGGTTGTTTGCTCATGCCTGGCGCCACGTGTGTCGTGGGGATTGCAGTGGCGGTAGCAAAGGCGCCACCTGAAGCGGCGAGTTTTGGCGTTATTTGGGTGGATGGTGGCCATCTATGTGTAGTCGGGACGCGGGAGACCCGTTCCATGGGCTAGATGCAAGGAAGTTTCTAGATGCTTTCTTTCTGTTACGGCCAAAGTTTCAGACAGGCTCCTGACTAGCCATGTTTTCTTAGTTGGGAAACGGGATACGTCATTAGCGCCAATGGAAAACGTGGAATGGGGAATAAGATTGCGGGAACAGAGGAGAAGAGGGGACGAGGGGACGAGGGTGGTGCTGACTGCAGGACTGTTGGAAGCGTCTGTCTCAGCGGCATCCGGGTCGATGCGGCAGGTTGCAGTGGGTGGAGGCGGACGGGATGATGGAGGACAGCTTCGGACTGTACCGGGTGATCGACGGCCACTGCATGGGGATTGCAGGCTCAGGCACAGGCCCAGGCAGCGTGTGGAAGTGGCAGGGTTGTGAGCATTTGAGTTTGCTGTGGCTTAGGAGAGGTTTTCTGTGGGACGACAAGTTGCACGCGCTGGGGCTTGGCCAATGAGGGGGCTCGAAGCATGTTTTGGCCTTTGATTCGGCCAGGCACAGGTGTCGAGTGGTTGGCGCTAGCTGCAGGCTCTTCTTGCAAAAGGGCAGCGACAGTGTGTTTGGTAGACAGCAGGCAGTAATGCATTGGTTGATGACGAGCGTGTTTGGTATGCGAGGACGAGGGTGTGGCGATGCTATAGGGCGTTATGGGGACGTTGATCAAAAGCACCGAATGGGGGGGTGGTGTGGGTTCGCATGGGCACAATGACATGTTCATGCAACGCCGCAAGAAGAAGCAAGGGAGGCTTACCAGCGCCAGCGCGCCGGGGCTGTGATTGGGCGTTTTGTGGACCTGCAGCCCGGCAGCCCGACGTTTGGCAGACAGAGCATGGCGTAGGCCGTGGAAGTGCTTGGGGCCGCAGCCAGCCATAGTCTGCCCATAGTCCACCCATACACAGCCATGCTACACAGCCATGCCAGGTCACATGGCGTGCTGGCCGACTGCCGCTCTGGCTCCGTGTCGTCAGTGGCCACCAGCAGCGCAAATATACCACACACCTACTACGTATGTATGTACGTGCGTACAGACAGGGCCCCGTCCGCCTATCCAATCCAATCCACTCCACATGGACGAGCAGGAAAAAAAATAAAAGAAGGCAACCCTCGAGGCCCCGAGAGCCGCCTGCCAAGTCTCAGGTGGTGCAGGGCTGGGATCCCTTCGCCGTGAAAGCACCCACTCATTCCCTAAACTTTTGGCTACCCGCGCATCTTCCTGTCTTACTATACGTACTTGTACCTGACGATAATCACCGTGCACCTGCCCCAGACGTTTTCCCTTTTACCCTTTGTCTTTGCTCGTCGTCACAGCCTTGGACTGCACGACTCGGACTGTCCCTTCACCCGCTGCCCACTCGCCCCCGCACACGCCGCATCCCCGGTCGACAGTCATACACTCGTAGCCAGTCGGAGCCCTAAAGTTCCTGACACCTCCTGACTGCTCCTCACGGCACAACGCTTCCGCGTCTTCTGCGCATCCTCTCCTCCTCGTCCGCAACCCAAGATGAAGGTGAGTTGCTCTGTCTTTTTTGCTTTTGCCGCCACCCACAGGTCCCCGCGCCTGCACCACCTGCACCGGCGCCTGCACCGGCGCTGGGGGCATTGGCCGAGTCAAGGCGCGCATACATGCTAACGGTATTCTCTAGTTCCGCAGGAGTGTAAAGAGCGAAAAGGACACCCGCCCGCACCACATCTCGATTCCACCAAAGGATGCCATAGCCATTGTGCCGCCCAAGAAGGTACGTACTATCACCAAGCACATTGCGCCCACCCACGCCGCCAGACGTGACTGCCCATTGCCTCGACACTCGCTCGCTGTTGCCTGTGCGGGTGCCATGACCGAGGCCAACGCGGCCCTCTTGGGCTGCAGTCGTTGCGCGCAGGACCATCATCCACCGCCAGCCCTGCGCCCAAGACGTTCAAGCCGCTCGACGTTCGCCATTGCTCCAGGCGCTTTGTCCTGGTACCCGCTTCCCGATAGGGCAGATGAGCGCGAAGCTAACGGCGATCTCATTTCAGGTCATAAAAGCCCTCTACGATTACACGCCCACAGATACCAGCCCAAACTCTGTCTACCTTGCCTTTTCCCAGGGCGACTTTCTGCACGTTGTCGGGCGTGAGGACGACAGTGACTGGTACGAAGCCTGCAACCCGCTGCACGGCACCCGCGGTCTCGTTCCCGTCTCATACTTTGAGGGCGTAGGCAAGACAGTGCGCGACAGTGCTGGCGCCCCCCCAGTGCCTCGCGCCACAACACAACAACCGCACGATTCCGGCTACCAAGAGCGCATCACAAGCCCGCAACCCTCCACCCAGGACATCATGACGCAGCAGATGCGCATGTCGCGCTCGGGAAAGACAGGCGCCATGGTCTATGGCGTCGTTATCTACGACTTCCACGCAGAGCGGCCCGACGAGCTCGAGGCCAAAGAGGGCGAGGCCATCATTGTCATCGCCCAGTCCAACCCCGAGTGGTTTGTCGCAAAGCCCATTACCCGACTCGGCGGCCCCGGCCTGATACCCGTCTCCTTTATCGAGATCCGCGACATGACTACTGGACAAGTAGTCACCGACACGCAAGCCGCCGTCACTGCTGCTGGCGTGCCCAAGGTCGAGGAGTGGAAGAAAATGGCCGCAGACTACAAGAACGGTAGCATTCCCCTCGGCAAGCTGGAAACGAACTCGGGCCAGTCGCTGCAACAAGGCATGGAGCGTTTGAGCGTGCGCAGCCAAAATGGTGGCCACCAAAAGACCGGTTCGGTAGGTGGTGTGCACTCACCTCCCGCACACGATACTGACCCTGTGCAGATCTCCCACTCGCGCAACGGTTCCATGGCGCAGACTCGAAATCCGCACCGCACGTCCGACAACCTGCTCGCACCTATCAAGGCTTGTGTGCCACGTTACTGCTTTGCTGACGATATCTTCTGGTTCATCATTGAGTGCCAGATGGAGGACGGCCGTCACTGGGAGCTGCAGCGTTTATACCAGGATTTCTACGACCTTCAGATACAACTTATTGCCTCCTACCCCGTCGAGGCTGGTACAAGTGGCTCGGGAGAACGAACACTACCATTTATGCCAGGCCCGGTAACCTACGTCACCGATAACATTTCCAACGGGCGCCGTGCCAACCTCGACGAGTACATCAAGAACCTGCTCAAACTGGGCCCGCACATTACCCAAGGACACCTTGTCAAGGGTTTCTTTGCTCCACGACAAGGCGACTACGAAATCGATCCCGATGTTGTCGCTGCTGAAGAATACCGTTTGTCTCAGCAGTCACATCACTCGTCAACCCCCTCACATGGAGGAGCCAGCAGGCAATCGTCTGCCGACCAACTTCAAGCTACAACCCCAGTGACTCCTTTCTCGACTGGCTCAACCTATGCCTCGCACCAACGCGGTCCATCGACAGCCTCGCAAGCATACTCGACGAACCTCAACCCACCGCCTATGAACCACTCACACTCGTCTGTCTCAACCGCCACCGGCACCGGTACATCGGCACTCAAGATCAAAGTATGGTTCGAGGAAGACAACTGTGTCGTCATTCGCATGCCTATATCACTCAAGTTTGTTGATCTCTACAACAAGCTCGTTGAGAGGAGGAAGCTCGAGCGACCTGGCGAGGAAGAGGAGGAGCTGATTGTCGAGTACAAGGACGAGCAAGAAAATTACTTTTACCCGATTGAGAACGATGAAGACCTGCAGATCGCAGTGGAGCGTAATCCCAAGTTAACACTTAGTGTTACAACGAGGCGGTAATGGCGGAGTAAATGGTAAGACTTAGCGTTTCTTCTTCTTCTAATTCCCCTAGTTTTTATTTCCTTTCGTGTATGGTAGCCCGTGCCATTATGCAGTGGCTACCTTGGTCCGGCTACCTTGATCCCTGTCTTTTCCTTTGTTTTTTTCTCCTTTGTTCTTGCTGCTTTCGGAGTTGCATAAGGGTCCATAGCTCTCGGGTGCGAACAGGTGTTTGTGGAGTCTGTGGGGCATTAAGTGCATGACGGCAAGCGGGTTCCTTTCTTTTCGGCCAGTCTTTTTGGTTTGGTCTGCAACTATTTCATCGACACAGAGAGGAGGTGTTGAGGCTAGATTATATGAGGGTGGGCTTTGGATTGAGCAACATGTGGTGGATGAGCAATGACGAGGAGGCGAGGAATGATCAAAATGGGTTATCTATCCATTAGGTGTATTTGAAAAATTTCACTCCGCTCTAGTACTACATGTGTGATGATGATGATGTATTGTCTGAGAAATGGGGAGTGATGCACGTGGCCAAGTGCTGTAGTCCAAAGATGGGCGTGGGGTGCCGTACACATGCCTCAGCCGATACTAGCCATGAGTTCCGAGCTTGCGGTTTGATAGAGAATCGAATTGCTGCCGGTTGCGACATGGCTGGCCAATGGTTGTGCAGAGAGGCCGACTCGGGAGGCTCTGCTCCGACGTCGGTGTTTGGAGTCCGGGGCGAATTCAGTGTTGGGCACCGCTAGACCCAGACATGTTCGTCAGTGGCTGCTCTTTCAAATCCCGCAACCTATTCACACCTCTCTGGCTACTGCAGCTCTCACAGCCTGTGAGATTCTGCCTGCTCCTCCTGCGCCATACAGCCGCCTGTTACAAGGCCTCACGAGCGAAGACCCACAACCGGATCGTCTACCAGGGCCTTCACATGCAGCACAGAAAGAGAGAGTTTACCAATAACCGGGGGAAGCTGCAATGGGGGAGGAACACGCCAGCGGTGTGAAGACACCTGTCGCTACGGACACGATATCCCAAGCCACCATACCAAAAGTCGCAAGCCCTTCGATTGCGATTCCTAGACCAAAACTCCCAGTGCCGAGTATGCGCACGCCGACGACGAAGACGCCCACAGACACGCCGCGCGAATGGAACACGGCGAAACTGGGCATGCGCGTGGGCGCAGACGCCCTCTCAGCTGGCGCAGCAGGCATCTTGGTCGCTCCCATCATCACCATGATAGATAAAGGCATCATCGAGAACGCCAGCGGCAGAAACACACTGGGCGACAGCCTGAAGCAAAGCCTCACGCAACTCGTCTCAAAACCGCACCGCTTCCTCTCCAGCAAACCTTTTGCCCTAATCTTCAGCCTCTACTTTGGCACCTACCTGACCGCCAACACAATCGACACAGCATCCGCAACGCTCAAGCCCACCCAGCCCCTGCAGCAGCAAACAAGCGGCACCAGCAAATTCGTCGCTACCAGCTCCGCAAATCTCGCACTTTGTCTATACAAAGACAACCAATTCACGCGCCTCTTCGCCGCCCCCGGCTCCTCCCCCCGCCCCGTGCCCCTCCCCACCTTCGCCCTCTTCACCGTCCGCGACTGCCTCACCATCTTCGCCAGTTTCAATCTGCCCCCGCTCCTCGCCCCCGCACTCGAAGAGCGCATGAGCGCGCAGCTAAAGAGCTATGTGGGTGCGCTAAGCATAGCCCAGTTTGTCACCCCCGCTGCCGTACAGCTCGTTAGCACCCCGCTGCATTTGCTGGGCCTCGACTTGTACAATAGGCCCGGTGTGCTTGTTGGAGGCCGCGATGGCAGGGCTGCGCGCGTCCTGAGGGACTGGGGGAAGAGTGCTGCGGCGAGGATTTGTAGGATTGTGCCTGCGTTTGGGGTCGGGGGGGTTGTGAATACGAAGGTTAGGAGGGGGTTGATGGGGAGGTTGGAAGATGCGTGATGTCTTATTGTTCAATGTTTTTTATGTGGAGTTTTTTTCTTTTTCTTTTTCTTTTTTAGGTGTTTGGGATGGCATGGGCATATATAGATGTGGGAAAATCTCTTCTCTACGGCCGAATTTCCGGGTGTTTGGATATACATATCGCATTGCGTGGTGTTTTGGCGCGTTTCTAGTTGTTGTCTTGGATATAGATTTAAGCTTGTTTGTAGTAATCAACGTAGCTGCTATATGATTGTAGTTTAGGCCCATTCAAGTTGTATTAAACCCTTTGAGATGGGAAGTTGTAGTGGGTGAATTGAGTGATTTGGGAACCAAATGTTACGATATTGCGTTTGATCACTTTGGCGTATACCAAAGCATATCTTACCCCGTTTCCGAGAATCCAGTACTGGGTGTGGCATCAGGAGTCAACGATGACGCCAGTTGCTGCCACAAATCATCAACGTCTGAGTTACTATACTCCTCGCCTTGTCGATGAGTTGGGTACACAGTAATCCTCACACTCTATAACCATGGCAAAGGCGAGGGAGTGGCTGTGGAATTGTGGGCCATTGATGAGTCCTTGGGGTGAGAAGAGTCTAATCAAAGTTTGTTGGATTAGATCTGCTGGTGATATCGAGGATAGGTGGTATGAGTGTGGTAGGTGCGTACGGGTGAGAGATTGATGGAGTGTGGTTTCGATACTATAGAGTGATATTGAAGAGGAAGGGATTGTGGTCGTAGAGATCGTAGGAGGGTAGTACGATTGGGAGGAGAGTAGGAAAGGGGGTAGTATGCGGATAAACTCGTAATATCGTATCATGATATCAGTAGATATTCAACCAACTTTCACTTTCTTTTTTGGTGGCGCACGTACTAGTATTTACGAAAGTGATATTTGCCGAATAAATGGAAAAAGAGGTGCTGTGAATGCATTAAACTTGGTCCGCATATCACATATTTCGTTAGACCTCCCACAAACCACATTCAAGCCTTGATGTGGACCAGCGTCTTTGACTTCAACTCTACTAACACACTGCACTAAAGCGGTAAAAACAAGCACATGCAGTTCCCCTTACATACACATGCATCTTCCACAACCCATGTGACCATCCTCCAACGCACATCCGCAATCCTCCAATACCAACGCCACTTAATCCCAGGATATCCACACCCACCTGCATGCACGCTCCTCCCCCCTCAAAAACAAGCATAATAAAAAAACGGGCACAACAACCACGCCATATCCACCGATCCGGCGGGTAGAAAAAAAAAAGGATAAAAAAAACGGGTATTGACATCATCGTCGATCTGCCGTGGGCTGCCTGTGGCTGTTTCCAGACCGCGGGGGACCTGCATTTGGGTCGTCATGCCGGGGCATACTTATGCTTTTAATCTCGCTTGCGCCGCAACCTCGTTGATGCAACGCTTCGGGCGGGGCGCACGGGGTGGTGTGTGTGGGAACTCTCGCGTGGCTTATTTTACTACTTAGCGAGGTGGAGTTAGGAAGAGTGGAGGTTGGATTTAGTTTGCTTTTTTGTTTGCCCTTATTATCCGGTGTTTGTGGGTTGCATTGGGCGGATGGAATTGAGGATATGGCGAAGGGATAGAGAGGGAGGGAGGGATGCGGTGAAGTGTGCAGGAGATGGAAGAAGGGAAAGGGTAATTGTTGATGTTTGTTTGGTGCTTTCCATTCATGGATTAATCATCAGAAAAGGGCAAGACATTACATTAGTTAGCGTAGCAGTTTACATTACGATGAACTACGCCTTCTCATTCCCGATAATTGCGCTGCCGCCTCCCCTCGCCTCGGCCAGCAATTGCGTGCCGACGACTTCACCCGTAGTCTTGCTCTTGAACACACCGGATACAGAGAACAAGCCCATGAATGGCTCGTAGACGTATTCCTCCTCCCACACCTCCTGGCCCTTGTAGGTAACGGATTCGTTGAAGCCGTTGAACTTCATGCTAGTCAGGTAGTTGCCGACGACGGTGCTACCAGAGATAGCACCAGAGTTATCCATAGTCTGCTCGACGATATCGCCGTTTTGGGCGAGAACACGGCGCTTGTGCGTGTTTCCCTCGAAGTTGTTGACAGAGTAGAGGATATTGTTGCGGAGGTCCCACTGGTGAAAGTCGAGGTCACGCTTGGCTTTTGCTTGGGCAGTCGTCTGGTTGGTGCCGCTGTTTCCACCGCCGCTGATGCCGTCGGCGATTCCGCCTACGGCATCGCCTACGTCGCCGACGATTTCACCAAGACCATTGCCGAGCTCTGCGATGACGGGGTTGAGATCGATGCTGTCGAGGACGTCGCTGACCATTGATACGAGGTTGCCGAGGCGGGCTTCAAGATAGACCTTTGCAGTCACGTTTTGGATGAGGAGCGAAACCTTGTCGATGGAGAGGTCGACGCCTGCGTTGAATTGAAGTAGCTGCAGTACTTGGGCGTCGAGGTTGATCTTTGCGGTGAGATTGTCGACGCCGACGAAGATCTCGCCTACATGCACGGAGGCATTGAGAAGAACATCCGGAATGGGATTCAGAGCGGAGATGTTGGACGAAGATGTGTTTTCCGTCTCGTACAGCACGGCAGTTGGGTCGCCGTCATCTCGCACGTCGAGCTTGTATCCCGTGTAGCCGTCGGCAGCAGATTGAGCGACTGCAAGCCATGGCAGAGAAAGAAGCGTTAAGGAAGGAATAAGAGACAACCTCATCTTGACTTTGGTGTGTATATAAAAGAGAGACTTGAATTGGCCGCAAAGTCGAACGTCTACTACCCAAGAGAGAGCGTGGGAGAGATGGAAAGAAAAAGCGAACGACTTTTGCTCAGATTCAACAAGAGAGAAACGGGGGGCGAGACCAACGGGTTAACAACATGCCCTCCACACAATACTCGTGATGAGTTACATGCAGTTAATCCATCCCGGGACCCAGCATCCATAGCATGATCGCATTACCTGCTCCACATCGTTTTCCCCACCCGCTTTACCTAGCCTAGATCCAAGGCAGGTGCAGAAGCAAAAAAAAAAATAAGATTAAGGAGAATCCCAGCCAGACCGCCTCCAATTCGACAACGAGAAAACAGGATTTTGAGCGCACATGGGGAATCCAAGACTTTCTGGCATGCGTTGTTGCTAGTAACTGCGGGGGCACGCGCGTTCCAGATGGTGCACACGGTTGTTCGTTGGTTGCGTCCTTGATCGTAAACCCTGCACATTGGCTGCATAGGGGGTTTTATCCGAGATTACTATAACGGGAAACCCTGGTCGTTACAACAACTCGCAACCCATGCATGAGCGGTAACCGCCTTTTTTCTTGATTTTCGTTGACTAAACTAGGAAAGGAGGATAGGCGAAGGGAAAGGAAGCGGGGGCATAACCTTCACAAGCGGCTTGTGCTAGGGTGGTGCATGGGACCAAAAAGAGAAGAAGAAAACGGTTACTTGTATAGGACGCTATTTCTCTCTTTCCGCCTTTCTTCGTGGCTCTGCTTGTTCGCTTGCTTGCTTCACCTTCCTTCCTCAAGATGTCGTCGTCACTCTCTTTCCGCCTACTGCTCATCAGCATTCTTCTTACTTTTGCTACGTTCGTTACCGCGCAGACGTCGTCGGGGGTGCCTTCGACTCCTCCGCCTACAAGCAGTAATCGTCCCTCTGTCAATGGCACCACGACTAGACCCCCCGAGGTTGCGCCTACGGGATCTGACCCGCCAGATGTGCTGCTCCGCGTTCCAGAGCTGCATGTAGGCCGCATTGAATTGACTGTCGAGAAACTGCAAGCCGATCTTAACCTCAATGCCAAAGTTGCGGGTCTCGTCCAGATCAACGCTGGTGTGCAAGTCGGTATTGAGAAGGTCAACATTACCATTGCCGATGTCGATGTTAATCTCGAGCTCGTCGTGCGTCTGGGCAACTTGGTCCAGATTGTCGAGCGTGTGTTTGACTCGTTGGACCTGAACCCTCTCTTGATCGGCTTGATTGGAAACGTTACGGATCTTGTTGGTGAAGTCATTGGAGCCGTTGATGGTTTGGTAAGTTTTCATTTATATCCACTTTTGAAAAAAAAAAGGTCATTCAAACAAGATGGATACTAACGGAGATTCTAGCTCGGATCCATTACACAAAACGGAAAAACCCTCAGCTTCCTCGTCGACAACCTGGGCAACATTGTCCAAGAAGTCGTCGGAGCAGGCACAGATGCTATTTCCCAAATTGTCGGAAACTACAAGGTAAGTTTTACCCTCTTCTCCCCCTCCCCTTCATCTCTATCAAACAACTCACATAAAAAACAGCTCAACATGACCGAAGTCGAAGGCAGCATCAAGCAAGTCGGCAAAGGTCTCACCCAAAAGACCTACTCCTACGAGCCCCTTGGTGCCCTCGTCGACATCATTACCAACACCGCCGGCCAAGTCGTGCAAGCGGTAGTCCAGAAGAAGAATGGTGGTGGTAGCGGTGGTGGAGGCGGTAGTTCGTCTACCACTGCGTCCGCTACTACCGGAACCCCAATGCCTGTTACGCTGCCGATTAGCTCGGCAACGGGTACTGCGTAAAAAGAGCAAAAAGAAGAAATATCAAATTAGCGTAGTGATGAATATTTTGTGAATAATATAATACGCTTTTTTTTTCTTCCTCTCTCTCTAACTGCGATGTTGAAGTGTGAATGTGGGGAGTGGGGATGTTGATTGGGACCAAGGATTTTCTTGCTTGGCGTAGTTGTGGTAGACTTACCGAGATACCATTAACTAGTCCTATTATATCAAAAAAAAAAGGTTAGTAAAAGTTGGGAAAAAAGCAGGTTTTTACCCAAAAAAAGCAAAGGAAAACCCCGCTTAGGTCGAGAAAAGCCTTGCTTCACGGAATACAAAGACCAAAAAGGCTTTGATTAAACTCCATATCTCTCCTACCTCACCTCTCACGCCCAGGAAGAAAATTATCCCAGCAATGAGCAGTGAAATATAAACAAGACATTACAGAAATATCCCCTAAAAAAAGCTTTTCTGCCAGAATCCTTTCCGGCCATGCTGCACTTCTAAAATGCCCACCATTGCGCCATAAAATCAAACCCTCCACACCAACCATTAAACTCCAGAAAACATCAGTCCACCAGCATCTAAGCCTTGCTTGATTACGCTGGTTGTCGTCATCTGATAACTCTCTCAATTACCGTGTCGATGCACTATCCTTCCTCTTCATTCCCTTGCCCTTCCTCTTAAACCTCACCTTCTTCCCAATCCTCCCCCAAGTCAAGCCCTGTCCAAGCTTCTCCATTTTACTCACCAATTCGGAGATGTTATTTTTCCCTTCTACAACAACAGGGACGACGGTGGTACAAAAGCTTTTCTTCACGTCTGCGCCAATCATAGTTACGGATCTGAATTTCAGCCTAGGAAGACCGCTGTTTTTAGATGATGAGCGATCGTGACACGCGTATTTTGGCGTATGCAAAGAGAGCTGTGACATGTTTTCTTTGAGCGGGTCTTTTATGGCCGGAATTGAATCGTGGGAGACTGGGGGTTGCTGTGGTGCCGGCGCTGGCGTTGGCTGGGTTGGTGGCTTTCCCACGCTGTTGAGGGGTGGTGGCGATGGGGAGTGTTCGGGGGAAAGTCCACTGGGAAAATCGTAACGTCCAAGAATATTCTCGTGCGTACGCATGTCCCACGAAACAGCTCTTGTTCGATCACGCGTGCTAACCATGTCTGACTTTCTCCGCCGCGGCACAGTGTTTCTTCTCTCCTCCGGAACTCTTCTTATGCTGAGCCTTCTCCTAAATTTGTCGAGGCTGTTCCCACGCATGACGGTGACTTTTTCTTTCTTCTCATTGCGTGTCTGCTCCTCTTCGGCACGATCTGCTTCCTCCTTGCGGGTGAGAAAGTCTTCAATCCATTCAGTTGGTCCTTCGGCCGTTTGACAAGGCTCCACCCATTCGCTTGACCTGGCCCAGTTCTGTATGCTCTTATAACTTTCTAGATTCGGAATAGATTGGAGGGAGCGATTGAGTTTAGCGTGCGCTTGGTACACGCTGGTCCTGAAAGGAATGTTGGAAATTGATTCTGGAGTTCCAGTGGGCGTATGGATCCCCAGGTTGTTCGGTTTGCACATGGTTGAACTGTAGAATCGTGCAGCCTCTTGCAGTTTCCTGTCACAATCACTAACAGATTGCATGTTCTGAAGCTGTGCCGACGGCCGTATGTAGATGGCTCCAGGCTCTTGGTGTGATATTTCCGACACAACTGAGGAAATGGAGGACGTTCGTGAGCGTCTTTCTTGTGTGGGGACACTCAGGAAGCCGGTAATCGCTCCCTTCTCTTCGGCAATGTCGTCAATCTCAAAGACACGGAATGTCTCAACGCTACATTTTTTTGCTATCTGTGCAGGCACATAGGCCGGAGGTTTGTGCTCAACGACAGTCGTGAAGTGCATGGATGGTGGTCGTGGTAAACGCTTGCTTCGAGACATGCCGAGACCACAGGCTCGATGGGTACCATTTGTCGTATGGAGAGGCTGAAGTGGCGGTATTGTTGGGTATGTCGGGACCTGATACCTTAGCGCGTGATCGAACGATTCATGAGATGCATTGGCTCCCGACGTGTAACTGTCGGTAAAGAGATCCGCTGTACTTTGTGGCTTTCTTGGACACCTCAGCGCTTTCTCCATCGCTGTTGGAGCAAGTATGGCGCGTCGTGTTGTCGCCTCCACGTCGCCAATCCTGTGTCGCAAAACGCGTCAGCTCGGCCCAACCATGCGTTTTCCTGACATACTCTGCTTCTTGGCATCTCGACGTCTTGAAAGTGTATGGATAAACATCCTTGCTCCTGCTATGCACAAGGGCGACGTATGGGCCAGTTCCAGGCCTTTCGGTCTCCATCTTAACGATTCCCTGCTAAACGACCGTTGGAAGCTCATTCTTGACGATCATGGTCCTTGTTGAAAAGTCGGGGAAGGGGAACTGCGTGCCGTTTCCGGGGTGGGAGAAGGCGATGCAAACGACGTGTGGGTGCCTGCGGTGACGAGAAACCCTTGCTTGCAGGCGCAAGGTCAACTTGCTTCGGTTTATAGGGGACAACAGAGCAGATCAAAGTCTAAAGTAGCATGCCGGCGCGTCGGGAGCTTGACTTGGTCCGTGATGACCGAGAAGCGGGGTTCGAGTTAGCTGTGGATGCAGTCCATGCGTTGTATTGCTTCTTCGCTCATCATCTAGACTTTTGCGCTCGCGACAAAAACCTGTTACCCTTTCTTCGCATCGCGTTCGTCTTACATTCCTGGAATCCCATAGGTCAGCTGTACAACAATGAACCTTGCCATCGGCCGCCCTGCGAGGAAAGCAAAACTCTACAGTAGAGGCAGATCTAACTCGATCGATATACAATATGTGCAGACTAGGCCTGGCCCTAACAGTATCCGCCAGCACAGTCATCCTCTACCGCCTCTGGAAAATGACGTGTTTGCTGATGTGATAGATGACATGCCAGTGGACTGATTGCGTTGAGAATAAAGTCTACCATGGTATTGTGTGCGGGAGCCGAGTATCAGCACGGTGTGCCGCAATACGTGGGCGATTAGTACGTAGAAGGGTATCTCGGGGAGGCTGGGAAATACTTGCATGGACGGTGACATGTGGCTGAGAAAACTACGTCATCGAGATGCAAGTGCTAACTGCATGATGGCTGGAGAGGGGTGGCCAAGCCCTCCCTCAGCTTTCCACCCCCTCCCCCTCCCCTTGTCAAACTAGTTTTTCTCAATGCATCATCTCACAAAAATGGCAGCCAAGAGTTAAAGCAAACATATTTTCATTGGGGACTTTTCATGGGACAGGCTACTAGGCGCGCTTCCCTTACATCCGGTCTCTAATCTATGTCTCTCCCAAAGAGCAGTAACACCGTGACGATGCAATTGGAGTAGTCTTGCAGCAATGTAGGAAAACAACAAAATGAACATGTACACTGAATTTTCGAGCTAATACGTCCCACACAGCCTAATCTGCACTGCAAATTGTAAGGCAGCCCCATGATCTGACAAAATCCTATTTCGCCTCCAAATTCTTAGGCTTTTTGTTTTTCCGAGAGAGATTGGCCGCGTCCAGCAAATGCAGACCATGAGATGTGACTTGTCTAATGCGTTTTGGATGTTGAAAAGTCGATCGTAAAGTTACCGCCGTTGATGATTCGTGAAACCTTGCATGTCAAATGACCGCCGTGCAAAGGTTGACTCCAGGGACTCCTATGTAAATGCGAGACCTAGCAAAAAACCTCGATCGTGCTGAGAGAAGAGAAAACTTGTATGCTTGTAATTCTAGTTGTTGTGAGGGTGACAATGATGACAATGACGATGGTCGTGAGAGACCGATCTTTTAAACCTGGATGATGTACCGAAGATGGTTTATTTGGAGCTACATATTGCCGCTCGCGGTTTGGTTTCGTGTGATGATTGAATGATGGTTGGTAGCTGTATTGGTTGAAAGTTTGAATTGGGGCCTCAATGGGTGCTCATACTTCGTCGAGAGGAGTGAATAGGTTCCTCATGTTGAGGGTGAGATCAGCGATTGCATAATCGTCAGCAATTTCGGTCATGGAACCAATCTCAATGCCCTTTTGCGCAGAATCCGAGGCGACGTACGGCCTGATTTGCTTTAAGAGGTGGAAGACGTGTCTGCATCGTACATCTGCAGAAGTTGCCCAGTCCTCAGGACGTGATTGTCGAAGGAATGCCTGTGCCAAGAAGTAAAAGTGAATACCATCTCGACAGAACCCACGTCGGCGCTGGCGATGAGTGAATTGGATGGCTAGATCCTTGTCCCAGCACGACTTCCATAGATTCAGAGCACCAACCGTGGAGCGAAGTTGATTCTGCACTTGCTCGTTAACTCCATTGATTGGTACTGGTGCATTGCCGCTTTGAGATTGAGGTGTGCTCGCACCGCTTGAAGACATTCGTTGGATAAGTTGGCGCTGGATGTCGTAGATCTGGGTATGGATAGCGTGGATGAGGATGAATTTGCCAAAGACATTGGTAGCCCGCTCAGGAAACTTTCCTGGACAGGTCCCGTTGAGTACACTCAAAGCCTCGGACAAGGCCAGCTGCTTCGCACGCCTACTACCGGACTCATTGAATGCCTGTGCCGCCTGTCCTCGTAGACCCAAGGCGCTAGCGCAGTCTTCCGATGTCTTCGCCTCCCAAGCTGCATCGTCAGCAGGCAAAGGAACCGTGATACTATTAGGGTCGAATCTCGGCTGAGAGTTGAAGAATATTGTAGCAGAAGCGTCGATCAAGTAAATGTATGCTGTTAATCTAGCCCGTTTCTCATTCTCAATCCAGAGACTCCAACTCCAGGAGTCAACCTCCTCGCCAGTTACCGGTCCTGGCTGATGCAACGCGCTTGCATTCAAGTTGTCAGGCGGGAGCGGTTGGAAGAGTGCAGCACATCGCGTGACATTAGCCACAGCCCGGACTTCGTCTCGCGCTTGTTGACGTTGCTGCTGCGAACCGTGCCATAGGAACTGAGAGTGGAGTAGGACCAGGGCTTGTATCTCCTCGGTCGTAGACGTCAGTTGGTTATCAAGGTCCGCCATTTGATGTGCTTGCGCCAACTCGTAAACTTGACTGGATCGCAAGACATTCTCTTTGATGCGCTCCATAAACCAACGGACGTCTGACGGACTCATCTTGTCCGAGTACACGGCACCAATACAACACATGACCAACACTAGCCCAGGCCAGGCAGTGAAGGGATCAAATGTTGGAACGTGTATCAAAGGAAAATGTGCTTGATAGTGCCTGTATTCGTGTAGGAACTCCTTGACGTTGTCTCCGGTCAATATTGTTTGCAGTCTTTCGTGGGTGTACGCCTCGGTTGAGTGCTGATTTGAGAGTAGAGATGCATTCGGGGAACAAAAATTCACAAGCGAAGTAGCCAGAGTGTGCACTGGATCAGACGTGGTTTGGCCAATGAACCAACCATCGAGTGTTGGAGAAGAGTCGACCAACCCGGGAACGTGCGAGTAAAATCCAAATAAACTTTCATTCGGTGTATCATCTGAGGTCTAAAAGTTCCGGTCAGAACTGGGCCTGTTTTTGAAAGGTTGGGCCACCTGCCGTACTGGAATTATTCATATCGCCGTTGAACGATCCATTTCGCCATAGCGACCCATCCTGGCCATTGGTGATGCCATCAACGTTTGGCAAGGAAGAGACTCCGTATGACGCTGGGTCGGTACCCTCGCTCTTAACGGTCATGCCGTTTTGCGCCATTGATCCGTTTGTGGAGGCCTGCTCATAGCTGTAGTGGCCGTTGGGATCGGAACCGTTAGTGGGAGGCTGTTGCTGCTGTTGTTGTGCCTGTTGCTGCTGAGCCTGTTGCTGTTGCTGCTGCTGAGCCTGCTGCTGCTGTTGCTGCTGTTGCTGTGGTGGATAACCGTTGGGGACTCCATCCGGGCGATAATCATTGAAGTTCATCCGGGCATTGGCAAAGTCCATGGCAGACATGCTTCGGCGGTGGGCACTGTCCTCAACGCCGCTGCTGGGACGCATCAAGCTGTTTGAGCGCGAAGTACGCGCAGACATGGACTGATGATTGGCAAGCGAAGGCAGGTTGTCACCAAAGCCATTGCCGGCCATGGCAGGCATCTGCGGCAGACCCATGGAGTAGCCGCCAGCATCGGCGTATGACATGGCATTAGGGCCGATGTGGTTAAGGTAAGAGTTCTGGTCCGCACCAGTGGGCTGTCTGTTCTTCTGCAGGTGTTGCTGCGCGTGCTGCAGATGGTTCGCGCCAGTCGGGTTTCCCCTTCTTATCGAGCATTTCTGGAAATGACGCTTCAGGATGTCGCTCCTGCTAAACGTATCCTTGCACAGATGGCACTGGTAGGGTCGTTCACCCGTGTCTGAGCATGTAACATTAGCAGCTGGCTGTGGTTAGATGATGAGCAAAACTTACGTCGCAGCAAATGGCGCTTGAGATGTTTCAAGTGCAGGTATGTCTTGTTGCAATGCGGGCATTCGTACTTGCCCTCGGCGTTCTTTGTCGCGGTAGTAGGTGTCTTACCAGCAGCTGGCGCGGGCCGTCCAGGATGGGTCGGCAAAACGCCGCGTCGGCCTTGCTGACCGACGACGTGGACTGGCTCGGGCTCCTGGTTGGGAAGCACAGGTGGATGGGCGTACATGGACGTGTGTCCCAAGCCCATACCGGGTGAAGGGCCCAGCTGGTGGCCGTTGGTGTGTGCGGACGCGGTAGACAACATGGGCGCCTGCGAGTAGGCCGAGCTCATGGGCAGGTACGACGTTGGCGTAGGCTGGAGGGGTCGCAGCGGTGGGTGCTGCAGAGGCGGCATGGTAGAGGTGCCATTGGGCGCAGACGTCACAGGCGTATGCGGCGGCTGGGGCGTGTGAGGGTTGCTGTTATGGCCATACATGGGCGGCGCATACTGGCTGCCACCGCTCTGCAGAGGCGGCAGTGTAGGCAGCTGGTTCTGGGAGCCATTAAACTGCTGGCCTATTGATGGGTAGTTGCCTAGGCCAGACTGGCGGAAGCGGTCTGTACTGTCCATAATGTAGTACACAACACAGCTCCTATGGGCGGGTCAAGGTTGGAGAAGTGATGGGGGGAAAAGGCGCAACCAATTGTGGTTCGTTACGGGACCATTCGACGGAGCTCAGAAGCGGAGTAACGTGTGCAACGGCTGGGTATGCACACCAAGGAGGGCCGTTGGGCTAACGTCGCAAGGTAAGGAAGGATGGCCCACGAAGAAGCTTTGTAGGGTGGAGCCTGTGTGGGGGATTGCGATGAACAGTCGATTCGCGTCCGTCGGCGGGTACCTTTTGACGGGAGAAGTGGAATTTGGAGTGGTGTCCACAGTGGGTGAATGGGACAAGAGTTGGGAGTGGAAAGGCGTGGCGACGGCGCAGAATTGAAAAAGGTGATGGGTCGGTGACGATGGACTTTCCTGCACTGCACTAGTAAAAAGCGCTGCGATGGTTTGGCTGGCTGGCGCGGTAATTGACGCGAAGGGACAAGGAAGCTGCTGCAGATCGGAGGCCCACACACACTTCAGCCTCAGCCGACTGATTGCGGATAGCCCAAGTGGAGAGGGCGAGGCACGAGGCAGGGACGGAAGACCCACGACAGGAATGAAGGCTGTTGGGGGAGGCTTGGGGGTGGGCGAGGGGGGGGCGAGGGGGGAAGGTAAAGGTAGCTTGGGGTACAGGTACCGGTCGGCGAAAAAAAATATGCACAGGATGGTGCTATAGTCGAGCGTCGGCTTTCCGCACCAAGCACTTCCTGTTTGCGCACACGCGTGCTGCTGAATGCCGGAGCTTGGCCGACGGCTGGTCGTAGCGGGCGCAAGATTTGCACAGGGCAACGATGGGGGTAGTAGGGGAGTAGTGTAGCAAGAGTCGGTCGGGGGGTAGTGGCAGTGGCAGTTTAGTTTGCAGTGGTGGTGGCAGCGTGTAGTCGTGTAATGTGTTGTGGAGGAGCAAAAAAAGATGAATAATGGACGGGGAACAGGCAGAGAGGCCGGGACCCGCACGAGATGGGAGCAAAAAGCGATAGTGTGGATGTGGGAGTGGGTGTGGACGTGGATGCGGACCAGGTGGTGTGGCGGCAAGCGCGTCGGGATGGGATGGCCACGACGTTACAGAAACCAGGGCGTGCGGAGGGTAGTGGGAGGAGGTAGGAGAGAGACAATGCACTCAGGCCCCAAAGAAGCGCCGAGAGGGCAGTGGCAGCGGCACACGTGATTGGATTGGGGATGACTTTTCATGTACGTTATATTCGCACCGTGTGTCTGCATTTGCATTGGAGCGCGTATGCGTTGCCCGTTGTCCGCTGCAAGAAAGGCCATTACCAATGACGACAGCTGTTCGTGTGCTAACGGAGCAGGCACCCAATTGCGCTGCCCATGCACGCAGGCCTTTTGCAGCCAGGCCAACGCGCTGGCTGTGCCCTTGAATCGTGCCCACCGACCACGTCTCCTATCGTCGTCTGCCGCCGTATCAACCCGCCGCCGCCGTGCTGTCCATGTCCATGTCGACGGCCGCGCTGCCTAGGGGTTTCATCCACTCCGCTGCCGCTGCGCTGCGCTGCGCTGCACTGCAATCGATAAGAACAAGAGCCGCACAAGCCTGGCCGTGGGCGCACACGGCCCAGCGGCCAGGGCCGAACTGCAACAATTTCCCATGCCTGGCTACGGTTTTTTTTTTCTTCTGCCCACGGGACGACGGCCAAGGGGCGGCCACCCATGGAAACGGTCGCGCGCGAGCATGCACATTATTACTATTACTGTACTATACCACCAGCTCAGCAACCCGCCGGCGCACGCCTTAGTTGCAGCAACTTGTCAGAGTCAGAGCCATCGGATCGGTACTCTAGAGCAGCGAGGCGCGAGAGCAAGCAACTCATCCGAGCAGCAAGCATCCATCCGACAAAGGCCGAGCTTTGCTGTCGCATTGGCGGCTGTGGCTTTGCTAGGGTCCTTTCCCTTATATCCGACCATGAAACCGACGGCGTCCGGCGAACACAGACAACAGACGCTCGCGGTTCGACTGCACGGGGCGCCCGCGACATAACTCGAGTTGCAGATGCTCAAAGTCCGAAACATGTGCGAATCCTGTGCTATCAGACGGTTAGGCAGATGGATGGGCAGGCAGGCAGATGGACAGACAAGATGGCCGACCGGCACCCTCTGGCGTGGCAGCCGTGGCTGTTGGTCGCCGCCGAGGCTGGGATGAGGAAAAGTCTGGTGAGCGTGACGTAGGTTTATCCCAGACGGGCCTAGCGCGCAAGCAGGGGGGGACCCTTGGCCTGAGATTGCAGCCAGCAACTGCAACGGCGTCCGCTAAATCTTCGGCTCGTCAATCACTCGGCCTACGCTCCTGCAATGTACTCCAATGTGCGATGTGCCCACGTACATAGCAGGTGTCTTCATACGTGCGTGTTAGTAAGTTTGTACATACATGTTCTCGCTCTCCATGCCTACACTAGGACACGGTCACGCCTTCGGCCTTGAAACACGTCTTCTCGAAGCCTGGGCACCTCGACGCGAGCAGGCCCGCGGCGCACTGTTGTCAAATCGAAACGGCGCATGCGGCACGACGGCGGCGGCCAACAATGCAAGGCGCAACGTGGTTGTGCTGGCGCTGCTATACTACGCACAACGATACCATTACACACTCAGATACAGTCATGTCACGCCTGCCATGGCCGCAACGGCGACGACTGCTCAAAGAGTCGGCCACTTAGCTTACACATGACGGCTAGTGTCGTCTGATCACGATGCCGCGGCTGACTCGAGTTGATACGGTGACAGGCAGCGATTCTGGTGGTCGGCATGTTCTTACAGCGAGCACTAGGTCGAGGTAGCATCGGGGAAGTGCCGGGATTGCCTCGACGGCTATACTTGCTTGTCTGCCGCTTTTCTTGTTTCTGCACAGAGCGTACATAACCGTCCATGTTCTGCTGCACATAGATACACTACGCACACGCACACGTGTTTACTAAGTACTTACACCTAGCCAGCGCTGCTGTCCCAGTCCCAGGCCCAGTCCCAGTCCCAACCAGCGGCTCGGCCGTGCACAAACAAGGGCCCTGCCGTGGTTCTCGCTTGCGGCCTGCCGATACTTTACGTTACATGCTTGGCAGGATACAAGGCGCCCTTTTTCTGCGGAACAAAACGCCGAGGCGCTCGCTGCAACGCCTCGACAGCATGCTGGCCGACAAATTTTCTCCGGCTGCACGGCATGCATGCCCTGCTGTCACTGCTAAGAGGGAACCGGATCCAGCAGATGCGACGAGGGTTACTGCTTTGGAGCTGCCACCGTGCATATTTTTCTTAGTCGCTAGCTAGCTGCTGGCTGCTGGCTGCTGGCTGCAGCGGCGCTCAAGGGAACCCCACGTGTTGTTCCATCATCAAGCCATGCCATGGCAGCGGCACGCCCGACACACACCACCCTCGTTGCGAACCCGACACCGTGCTCGCCGCTGGAAATTGCGCATCGTGCCCAGCCTAATCCCCGAAACCACTAGGCCGTCTCAGGCAGTTTTCTCTCCCAGCAAGAGTACGCGTCGTCGCCTTCAAGGTTCAAGGGGGGGCTGTCCGCGATGCTGGGACTGCTGGGACTGCTGGGACGTGAGCAGTCAGCGCGCGAAGTTGGAATAAGCTCCAGTCCCACTTGCGGTTACGCTCCCGGATCTGGGAGTGTGGATGATACCCGGAGCTGGGTGGGCGTGGGCGTCAAAGTGGGCTTCTCTGCCCGCCTGTGTATCCAGCTGCCGTCACCCTGCCAGCCCGCCAAGACCTACCGGCACACAAGCGCCATGTCGTGCAGCACTGCAGCAGCCTCTGACCCGCTCGCCGTGAGTGTGTCGTGGCGCCTGTCCGCCGCCATCCCATGTCCGCCCCTCTGTCCTCCCCATGCCATGCACCTCGTGAGTTTCACTCTCCTCCTCTGGTCTGCCCGCTTTCCCCGAAGAAAAAAAATAAAAAATAAAAGGACCGGTGAGGGCTGGAACGGGCCCCCCTGACGTCCACATTGCGTAGCCGCAGTGCCACAACCATGCCAAAACCATACCACTCGCCGCCCATGCTGTGCCCGGATGGACTCTTCCGCCGTCCTCTGCCCTGCTTTGTTTCGACTCGCCTGCCGCTGTGAAATCGACGCCTCAAAGCGGGTGCTTGGGTTGGGGTCCGCCTTGCAGCGGCAGTTGACATGCTTCTGCTGGGACACGGCAACCCGTGTCTTCAAGATATGGCGCCTGTCGCTGCCATCCGTTTCCCTGGGTCGCCCCTTGTACACTGTGCCGCATCCTACATACACACACGCATTTGCAATCCTCATCCATCGTGCTGCCGGCGTGCATGCAGGACATGTCCACCCACAGCCTTCTTTCGCTTCTGTCAAAACCCTTCTTGTTTCAAATGCACCTTGTGTATGTGATTGCGCCATACCAGGGCCTTACCCAGCAACCAAGTGTTTCGAGGCCATCAACATTCTGTACACCTACGTATGTAGAGTGCCGTGGTGGCTGCCATCGGCCGAGGTAATTGGTCCATGCTCCGTGTTCGATAACGCTGAGATAGCATTGCAAACTCGCCTATGTCAAAGAACAAAGGAAAAAAACAAACGTGATACCGAAGGCGGAAGATGGTTCACACGGGCGGGATTAGTGGGCCGTTGTATACCAGATATGCTGAAGGAAAAAAAAAGTGGACGCCCTGGTTGTGGATGCTTGCCTATTTCGATTGGGACCCCACACACAACATACGTAATTTGCTGATGCTGATTCTGAAGAGAGCGTTTTTCAGAGTCTTTTGAGAATCGATGCAAATACTGGACTACGGACTCGAGAGACTTCTATTTCTACTTCTCCATTTTCCATGAGTGATGTTCTTGCAAAAAAATGAACACTGGGTATGCACGTATGATGTAGCTACAGTGCCCGGAGCTTTCTAGAAGCACCACCACAAGCAAGAAGCTTCTGACGCTATTTCCACATCTCGCAACCCCAACACCCATATAATCACTCTGTAACCATTTGATTCTGTACCTCTCGATGCCATTCATGCAACCATCAAAATTTCTAGCTCAAATTCTACGCGTGCAGCGACAACCAATTTTTTATCCATCAAGCGCAACTCGCATAAACGCAAAAACCTCACTCACGACTCGATTCAACTCCCAACTCCACTTCCAATCCCAACACCACACCCGCACAATGTCTTCATTCACAACTCCACCCCCACCACCCAAACAAGCAAAACCCACAAACACCCAAGACACTTCCCCACAAAACCCGTCTCAAGACCAAGACCAAGCATCCACCTCAGCAGCCCCCCTGCCCCTCCCCTCCCCCTCCACAGCCACAGACGACAAAACCACTCAACTCAACGTCGACGGCCAAGCAGTCAAACTCGATCATCTAGGCCCGCTCGTGGTCAATAAAGATGGCACGCTATCGCGCATTGCGAATTGGGAGTCCATGGCTGAGATTGAGAGGCAGAATACGCTGAGGATTTTGGTTAAGAGGAATCAGGTTAGGTTGGGGGCGTTGAGGGGGGAGCAGGGTGAGGGGGGGAAGGAGG
>JAODYD010000010.1:744282-820673 GCA_026262445.1 Bipolaris bicolor | reverse complement strand
TTATGAGGGTTGTAAGTTAGGATGTTAATGCATGGAATGGGGGTGAGGTTATGGGAATTGAGGCAAGGAGGATGAGTTGGAATTTTGAGGAAATGGGTTTGAGACAATCAGTTCAAATTGGAATTTCTAGGCAACAAAGTCGGGTTAGAATTCCAAGCAAAGATTTTGGGTTGGAATTTCGTGTCAGCAAGTTCAAGTCAATAGATTTCAAGTCAATATGATCAAATTATGGTTCCATGTCAGCAAGTCAAGTCAACATGTTTGAGCAAATGAATAAAATCAATGGGTCCCAGTTGTGATTTCATGTCAGCAAGTCAAGCTAACACTTTCAAGTCGTAACGAGTACGTCGTTATCATTCTTCTTCTCACACACCCCATCTATTTACAAGTGTGTTTTCTCTTCTCCCCTTCTCACTCAAACACCCTCTATGGCTTCTGAGTGCTGGTGTGCGTGTTGCGCTCATGGTATGACCATTGGCCTTCTGGCGCTTGCTCCTCAAGAGGCTCCCACCTATACATCGTTAGACCATACTCCCTTCCAAAAAAATACAACCAACAAAAAAAAAACTTACACCTTTGCTTGGATCATGACATCAACAAGCTTGTGCTCGCCCTCGGCAACTTCGATAACCTCTTCAATCAGACCTGCGCCCATTCTGCTCTCAAGATCCGAGATGCTATAAAAACGTCAGCTTCCAGTCTTGACATTCCATCTCGCCATCCATGACATACGCTTCAACAGTGTACTGAGGCTCGGGCTCAAACTTGATCTTGCTAAAGACGCGCTCGGGCGTGTAGTCAACGTCGCCCTTCATCTTCTTGGCATGGGGCAGGCGCTCCTTGGACGAGCGAATGCCCTCGGGGAAAGTCTGTACTGCTTCACCATCCCACTCTGCGGCCTTGTCTCGCTCATCTACAGAAAATTGTGGAGGGAGAACCACAGTCTGTCCGTTGGCTGTGTTGATGACTTGGAAGTTGTCCGGGTCGTCGCTAATCTGCAGCTTGATTCTTTCCTGCCATGCGTCCCATCCCGCGGGCTTGGACTGCTCGACAATAGCAAGGCGGTGCTTGGTCAGGGCCTCGGTAGACTGGCGGTATACGGACGACTCGGGGAGCTGCTTGAGCTTGTCGAGGGTGGCGTTGTAGTGGTAGAGCAGGGTGGAGCGCGGCGCCGGGTGGGTGAAGAGTCCTGTGAGGCCGGTCGGCGCGCCGGGCTCGAGGAATTGGCCGGGCTTGACGCTGGCGAGGAGGCGGAATGCGGCCCTCATGGTTGCGGGGAGAGGATTGGAGGCGGGTTCGTGGCGCAATGGATAGCTTGCGTGCGCGGTGCTGATGCCGTCAGGACGAAGATGCAACTTGCCAAGCAATGTGGAGCCGGGGCGGAGGGACAGCCGTCCCATGTCAGCGTTCAGGGACAATACACTTTTGGAGACACGGTTCCCTCTTGGTGTCACCACACAACCTCACAATCGATTTTTTAGGGGTCACGGGGATAAATACGTACGCTTGTTACAGCGTCTACAGCGCCCGTGAACGGCCGTACTGAGGAGCCGTTCCTCTTTCTGCGCATCCCGCACGCCGCTACCAGCGCCACCATGCGCTCAATACTCTATGCCCTACTGTCGCTGGCGACAGTAGCCTCCACTCTCGCTGCAGACGCACCAAGCGCCAATGATGCCGACAAAGATGACGCCTGGGACGAAAAGGGCGCAGACACCACCTTCAATGGCGAGAAGGTCCCGCCCATGATCGAGTTGACACCAACCACAATAGAGACGGAGACCAAGAAGGGCAACTGGTAAGCCGAGACAGACACTTGGTTCAGTCATTGATGTCCACTGACACTACCCAGGATAGTCGAGTACTTCTCGCCCTATTGCGGCCACTGCATGCACTTCAAGCCCATCTACCAGACCGCGTACGAGTTCTACTACACTTCGAAACCCTTTCTGTCCTCCGACGATGCCGACAAAGATTCTCTAAACACTTTCACACGATACTATGACTTCAAATTTGCCAAGGTTGATTGCGTCGCCTACGCTGATCTCTGCAAGGACCGCAAGGTTGAAAGTTACCCGACTCTGATGTTCATCCAGGACGGCGAGGTCAAGCAGAAACTTCGAGGCTCCAAGGAATTGAAGGACTTTAGCGATTGGGTAGAGGAACTTTTGGAATCCATCAGGCCTGGTACCCGCAAGGAGGGTGGTCCTAAGCTACCAAAGGTTGGCGCTACCTCTGTAGAGACTGGCCCTGATCCCAAAGAGGCTGGCGATGGAGACAAGAAAGAAAAGGAAAAGGAAAAGGCCGAGGACAAGAAACCGGCAGCGGCCAGTGCGAAGCCCAGCACAAGCGCAGCACTCAAAGCAACTCCCACAAAGGAGACCAAGCCATCTCCCGCACCCGCCAAACCGGCCTCGACTGCGAATCCCTCTGGTACCGTCACAATTCTTACCGCAGACAACTTTGAGAAGCATGTCGTCAGCACATTGGAACCTTGGTTTATCAAATTCTATGCACCGTGGTGTCATCACTGCCAGGCTCTTGCGCCAACCTGGGCGAATCTTGCGCGCCAGATGAAGGGAAAGCTCAACATTGGAGAAGTCAACTGTGATGCCGAAAAGAAGCTATGCAAGGAGGCACATGTCAAAGGCTACCCAACTATGCTCTTCTTCCGCGGCGGCGAGCGTGTCGAGTACCACGGCCTCCGTGGGCTGGGCGATTTGCTTGACTATGCTGAAAAGGCAGCAGCCATTGGTGCTGGTGTGCCAGATGTTACCGCTGAAGAGTTCAAAAAGATGGAAGAAAAGGAGGAGGTCATTTTCGTTTACTTTTACGATCACGCGACCACTTCTGAGGACTTCCAGGCGCTAGAGCGACTTCCTCTTAGCTTGGTTGGTCATGCTAAGCTTGTCAAGACAAGTGACAAGGCCATGTTTGATCGGTTCAAGATCTCTACCTGGCCGCGGTTGATGGTGGCAAGAGATGGAAACCCCACATACTACCCGCCACGGACGCCATTCGAGATGCGCGATGTAAAGAAGGTCCTTAGCTGGATGAAGACGGTTTGGTTGCCAATTGTCCCGGAGATGACCGCCCTCAATGCCCGCGATATCATGGATGGCAAGCTTGTCGTTCTTGGAATACTGAACCGAGACCGTTCTGATGAGTTCATTCTTGCTAAGCGTGAGCTGAAGAGCGCCGCGTTGGAGTGGATCGATAAGCAGGAGACAGCCTTTCAACTCTCCCGACAAGAGCTCCGTGATGCCAAGCAGCTCCGCATCGAAGAGGCAGAGGACAAGAATGACGAGCGTGCTCTCCAAAACGCAAAGAACATCCGTATCAACATGGATAAGATTGATCGTGTTCAGGTTGGCTTCGCGTGGGTCGATGGTATTTTCTGGGAGCGCTGGATCAAGACTACGTACGGTGTTGACATCAAAGACGGCGAGAGTGTCATCATCAACGACGAGGATGTAAGCTATCTGTCCAACTGTTACTTCAAACCGCACTTACTAACTCAATACAGAATCGCCGCTACTGGGACAGCACCATTTCCGGCGAGCCAATCCGCCTTTCCCGTGCCGCTATCTTGGAAACGATCAAAATGGTCACCGCCAATCCTCCCAAGATTACTCCCAAGTCTTCGACTGGCCGTTTCATGAGCACTTACATATCTGTTCGCCACTTCATCGGCAACCATCCATTCATCTCATTGGGCATGTTTGTTGGTTTCTTCACGGCAATCATGCTGTTTGGCAAGTCGAGGCGACGAAGGCAATTCGGTACCACGGGATCGTACTTTCAATTGGGCGAAAAGGACGGGCTATTGGGCGGTCTTGGTAATGGCAATTTTGGGGGCGCAAAGCATGATTAAGCTCCATGGTAATGGCGTGCTTAGGAGGCTTATTTGGCGTTCTTGGCGATACTGTATGTGTATTATACCTTTGGTTTGCATGGGGGTTTCAAAGTGTGGATGTATGTGGTGCGTGGTGTTAATATGAGCACCTGAATTTGGTGATGTGTCGTTGGCCCTCAATTGCAATATCTATGCGTCTTCAGTTTTGGTTATGAATATATCTTGGTTTATCAACACACAACTCGCAAGGCTGGATTATATATATAGATATGTCGCCATATCCCGTCTCAATTGCGTTTTCCCCTCTACGTGTAACCGAACTCCTCTCACGCGCCCACGCGTTCCCGTCCTCGTTGCCCCGCCCACGCCAACCTTTTACGTCACTGACTGTAAACACCTTGGAAAGCCACAACCTACACTCTTTTTGGCTTCCCCACGCTGTCCACGCTGTCCTTGTCGCTCAGAATATAATCCCGCCCCTTTCTCCCGCCCAACCTGGCTCTACGACGCTTCCGCCCCAATCTACTACTTCACATCCGCAACCCCGCGCGCAGCCCCGCAGCAACAATGTCTTCAATCACTCTCTCAGACCTCGAATTCATAGACCGCGAAACCCTCGCCTCAACTTTTACACCTTCCACCTCCGAAGCCGCAGACGCACAGCCTAAACGCAGTCTCCCTGCTTCCACAGCCATCATCGACGTGCGCGACAGCGACCACATCGGCGGCCACATCCGAGGCTCCACATGGGTTCCCTCTAGCGATCTCGACTTCAAGCTACCGGAACTACTACGCACACTACAAGACAAGGAGACTGTAGTTTTCCACTGTGCACTGAGTCAGCAGCGGGGTCCTAGTGCAGCGTTGAGGTACCTGAGGGAGAAGGAGAGAGTGGAGGGAAGTGGGGGAGTGGAGTCGAAGGGCGAAGTCAAGGAGGAAGGGGAAGGAGTGGAAAAGGCAGAAGGGAAGGAAGGGGGGAAGAAGCAGAAAGTGGTGGTGCTCAAAGGCGGATTTACAGAGTGGCAGGAGAAATATGGGATGGATGAGGAGTTGACGGAGGGGTATAGGAAGGATGTTTGGGAGTTTGGGTCGTAAGAATCAACTATGTACATAACACACTATATATATATATATATATATATAGTTATAACTATATATATCATTGGAAATCAATTCAAACATCCAAAAAAAAGAAAGATTGTTTTATATTTGCAATAGCGAAATGCCTAGCAGCTCTGCCCCGCCTGATCCTTAACCAAGCCCTCGAAATTCTTCCTCTCATGTTCCATAATCGCCTCCACCTTCTTCGCACTCGCACTCCCCTTGTCGAACCTATAACCTAGCCATTCCCTCACCAGCCGCCTCGCCAGCTCAATCCCCACGACGCGCTCGCCCATACACAGCACCTGCGCATCATTACTCAGGATCGCTCTTTCCACGGAGAAGCTATCGTGCGCAGTGACGGCGCGGATGCCGGGGACTTTGTTCGCCGAGATGGCGACGCCGAGGCCGGTGCCGCAGATGAGTAGCGCGCGGTCTGCTTTCCCCGAGGCGACGAGTTGGGCGGCGGAGACGGCGACGTGCGGGTAGGCGGTTTTGTCAGAGGAAGATGGGACGCCGACGTCTGTGACGCTGGCGACGCGAGAGTCGGATTCCAGGTCTTTGATCAGTGTGTTCTTGTAGCCGACGCCTGCGTCGTCGCAGCCTACGACTATGCGGAGGGGGGCTTGGTCTGCCATTTTCTTCGTGGTTGGATTATGGGTGTGTTTAGAGTTCAGAAGTGTCGTATCTCTTTTCCAGAGAGCGGCGCTTGGATTTGCTGACAATGTTCAAGTTGCTGGGTTCGTCGTGGTCGGAAGGGGAGTCGTCTTCTTCGTTGTTTCGTGTGACTCGTCCTTTTGATCGTGTTGTACCGGAGCTGGTGGTCGAGTATGTTATTTCGCCTTCTTTCGATACGACTTTCTTCCCGTCGAGGACGTTTTCAACGGCTCGGTTCACGGTTTTTTCAAAGGGCTTTGTTACGAAACTTAGATCGGTATGGCCGTGGGTAGGTCCTTTGGTCTCAAGAACTTTGATGCGCTCGTCGCTGGGTTTACTGTGGTCTTCGACTCTTTGATAGACGTGGTCAGCGTCTGTGTCGAGATTGAGCGAGAAGAGAGCGCGTTTGGGTGGTGCCATTTTTTTCTTCTTCGCGGGCGGCTCGGGATGCGGGCTTTTATATAGGATGCGGGCTAGATGCAATGATGGGGTCTTGTCTTCTCTCCGGTTGAATGAGGGGTTAAACACACGCCACGGGGGTTCCGTGGGTGATGCAACAGCCCAGTATGCGTGGAGGTGGGGACGGAAGTTCCGATTTGGGTATTCCGGCGGGGCGTTTCGCCGCGAAAAACGTCTGGTTTCTCGGCTGAGTGCCACCGAGAGCTGGGGTTAGATCTGGAGTTGTTCCGAGGGTATTATGGTAGGCGCTTGGTGATAGTATCAAGAGTTCCACTGTTCTATCAGAGAACCTATATGATAATTACTTCATGACCGTTCACTAACATCCAAGGACATATTCATAACAAGTTCAATATTGTTTTCATTTTTTATATACCCTTATTCCTCCATCCCCTCACTTCTCCTTCCCAAACAAGTCCTTCTCAACCATCTGTCTGCAGATCGGGTGATAAAAGTCCTTGTTCTTCTCGAACGTCTTGACCGCCAGATCACGATTGGCTTCATTCAGCAGCCTGAACATGGGCCTCACAAACTTCATGCGACCAATTTGACCCAACAGCTCAGCAGATGGCTCATACGATTCCTCTACCTTGGCCATGAGCCCGATGCTCAAGTATCGCGATGAAACCTCGATGTTTTGAGTAGTCTTGTAGCCATAAGTTGCACCGAGCAAGTGGACGTTCTCAGCTGAGAATTTGCTTGCGAAGGATTGGAGACGCTCGAGGAAGACGACGGATTGGTTGGATACCCATCCTTCAATATCTGACGCCTTGGGCTTAAAGTCGCCCGAAGACGAGACTAGCGCCTCCCACTTGTCCGCCAACTCGTAGCAGCTCTTGACCATAGTCTGGTCAAAGTCCGGCTTGACTGGGTAGCCAGGCGCGTAGAACAGCTTGTCCCAGTCAAAGCTATCCAACTTTGCCTTGGACTCTGCATCCTTCTCGAAGAAGTTTATCAGACAACTCTTGAAGTCGTAGCTGTCTACGCTCTTGAACTTGAACGTGTCAAAGTAGTGGGGAATGAACGAATCCCACTTGTCCTTTCCAAGCAGCAGCTCAAACTGGTACAGGGCATGGAACCCCTTTTCATATGGAATAGAGGAGAACGCATCATCCGGATCTTGACCCTTGAGATCCAGGACCAGCTTGGTGTAGGGATGGTCTTTTCCATAATTTTCAATGCTTTGCTCAAGTGCTTTCCAGCCAATGATAGCAGAGAAATGGCGGTGGGCCTCTCCGTGAAGGGCAGCAGCGATTCTGCGTTCCAAGTACGTAGTCCAGCCTTCGTTCAACCAAAAGTGTTCCCAGCTGGCTGCGCTGACGAGGTTACCGGACCAAGAGTGCGACAACTCGTGGGCAATGACATCAACATTCTGTTTGTCTCCCGAGATGATGGAGGGTGTAGCGTAGGTCCAGACGGGGTTCTCCATACCTCCGTATGGGAAGGACGGGGGCAGAATGAGTACATTGTATTGTCCCCACTGGTAAGCAGGCGAAACAATGGACTCGAGTGCCTTCATAAAAGGCTCGATCTCTCCGTCGAGCTCGTCCTTGCACTTGAGAAGCTCCTCAGGGCCAGTCCAGACGGTGCTGCGCGGACCGATGCTGGCGGATGCCAAGTCACCACTTGCAACAGCAAAAAGATAGACAGTCATTGGAACCTTCTGCTCAAATGTATACTTCATAGTGCCACTCTCGCCATCCTTCTTAGGTGGCTGGTAGTCAGTTGTGCCAGTTGGCAGACCTGAAGCAAGGACTGGCAGTGGTGAACGAAGGGCAAAGCTAAAGGTTGATTTGACGTCTGGAGTATCCTGGCAAGGAAACACTGATCGTGCGTGAATTGCCTGGCATTGCGAAAACATGTACGGGTGCTTCTTGTTTGATGTTTGAGCGGGTGTCATCCACTGCAGTGCAGTGCATTTGTCAGTAGTGGCAACCTTGATCTCAATATCAACCGTCTTGCCCTTTGGCACCTGAGACGGGAGAGTGATGGAGAGCGGGCTACCATATGGCTCTACACGGTCGCCAACGTTGAATTTGACGCTCTTGCCTTCAACCTCCACGATGGAAATATCCAGGTAGCTTGTTTCGTTAGTAATGCGTTTGACTATATTGCTTTTTCCAATGCTCAGACATACCTCGCATCTAGTACAACCTCTTTCACATCCTCATCCGTCAAACACTCCAACGTAAGCACCACACTACCGAACAGCCTCTTGCGCTCAAAATCAATGTCAAAATCCACGCTCGTATGCCTTGTCACGAAATTGTGATAATTGGACAAAGTGTTCGGGTCCCGCGGTGTGCGAATTTCAACACGCGGGTCCGAGCTAGATTCTGTTGCCATGGCTGCGGCGGCGAGGTGCTGTGTCGTTGCGAAGCGTGCTCTTTGGGTTTGCGATATCTGACGTGTGCTGGAGGTGGGGTGAGGCTGTCGTTGTTCGGTGGCTGGGCACAACAACAGTGGCAGAGGCGATGTGCGAGTGAGGGCGGGACGACCAGCTGATAGAGTCAGGTATCGAGCAAGTCGGGGTGGAGTAACTTCATATGCCGATCGATGCCGCAGGGTAACAAGCGACCTGCCTAATGCACTTTTGACCAACATCTAGGATACCCACGTTTGCAGACTGATATTAGTGCTAGAGGCCAGAAGCCGAGCACCAAAATGTGCACGTGCAAGTGTGTTTAGCGCATCTTGATCCTGTCCCGCTATGGGTTCGGTGGAGATGCACGGTGTTCGGCAATCCGACCAAAACCGTCGTTATATTGAATTCTACGCGGAGGTACTTTTTACGCCTATGCTTTTACAGCCGATCCAATCTGACTTGGAGGCAACAATAAGTACAGGAATGACGAGAGGTTGTACATAAATAATGCATTGCAAATACGCAGGACCACATCGGAATCTGCACCAAGCTATAAAACCATGCATGCAGCTATAAACTCCAACCCCAACTCCGAAGCTGCTTGATTGCCGCTTAGTCTTTCTTGTTTCCTTCGCTCTTTCGTGTCCTTTCTCTGAGCACGAGATTGATATCTGGTCTGGCAGATTGATACTGCTGGGCAGACCTTGACACTGAACGCTCATTGGTCGAAGCGAGCGTCTCTTCAGCTCGTGACCTGCCCCTGTTGCGTTCTTCGTCTCCAATTTCGAAAGCATCATCTTGCAATTCTATGAGGTCACCCAGATCGCCGCCGACAGCTCCAATTACGGGTACAGCAGACCGTTTGCCCTGTCCGGGGGTGCCTGGTTCATTCAGAAGCTTTTGCGCTTGTGTACCGACCTTCCTCACCCAACCCTCTATTGCACCACCTAATTCCTGGAAGTCAAGACCAGGACCGCCAAGTGGCGTGACAGCTCCGGAACCACCGTATTGACTCGGTGTTCCTGCACCCGCATCTAGTAAGCTCGGCGCCCATGGCGTAAAGTATTCTTGGCCAGGTGGTGGCGCCACATTTGGTAGGTACTGAGCAAACTTCTTGTTCAGACCATCTTGCGCAGGCCCTGGGCTTCGTACATTTCTACCCAAGGTGCCTACACCACCGGGGCCTTGCAGAGCCCAGGCTTTGCCTGACGTACTTCTTTGTCGACTGTGCGCTGAGGCCGAGGAAAGATTACTCGATGCACGTGGTCTCACAGGTTGAGAAGGAGAGCTCGTAATGGGATTTGTCGACGTGGACGAGCGAGGGACATCGACAGATGGTCGAGGCGTAGAGGCGTCTGAGTAAGCAAGAGACTTTCGCCGGGCTGGCGGAAAGAAACCCAACGCTTTACGTGGCATCCGGGCAATCTCTGTTGGTTGTCTCTCGTTTGGTAATAGTACCCAAGAGTCATGCTTCCATGGCGGTTCTGGATCGGAAGAAGAGGTAGTAGTAGAATTGTCCTGGTTCTTTTGTTTTGGTGAACTCCAACCATTGGGGAGGCCCTGTGTGTTTGCAGCCGAATTCTTGCTACTTGAGCTATCGGCATATTCCCCTAGCAGAAGATCTTCTGTAGGAAGCGCATCTGGCCCTTGTACTGGTCGTCCCTTGACGCCACAAGCATCTACTGGTAGCACAACTTGCTTCTTGATCTGTATGCTGTCGTTTGGCCACATGCGATTCGCTTTGCGTAGTACCGCCTGCTCACAATTGTATTTAATGCTTAGCCCTGCCAGGGTGTCCTGTGGTCGGACATGGTGGATGTATACGAGTGCGTCTTGATCGTCACTCTCAGCGGCAGCCACGGAAGTACTTAGGTCCTCGTCTGAGTTTCTGCGCTTTATGCGGCCCACAGAGTCTGATACTAAATGTTCGTTGGCGGTCAAGAGGTCCTTGCGCTTCAATGCCCTGACCATAGCCTCCCTCTCCTCATGTGTTCCGGCTCCCACATGCGAACCGGCGCCTGCGGGGCCCCAGTGCTTCGGCGGAGGTGCGCTTGTCGATGTGCGGCGTCCGTGACCGGATTTCCTCTTGCGGGTATCATCTGAGGTGTCGCTAGCCATGACGGTGGCTGCGATACCCTGGATAGCCGACCATGAGTTTCCCAGGAGCCCCGACAATGCTAGTGAGGGCGATTTCAGAGGCTGTGCGCCCGGAGAGCGCTGAAAGGAGGATAAAGGAGTGGAAGTTATGTTAAGACGAGAAGATGAGGCGGTTCCCGTACGTGAAAGCGAACCGGGAGAGGCATTCCGCGAGGGTAGTCTCGAGGTACTCCTACTCGGGCCACTGTCGCTCCCGTCGGTCGCGTAAATGTCATCTTCGACCGATATCAGCCTCTTGGTTCTTGGCCGCAGGGTCGAGCCGCTCTGGGAGGTGGATAGTGAAGAGCCATTGGAGGGGTTCATGGCATGCGGACGCCAGGCGGAGTGGGTAAGGGTGGTGCTGCATAGGCCAAATGATTGGAGTGGTCGGGAAGCCGCATGACATGAGGGTTATGGGAACATTGCGCGGATATCAAGAGCAAGAGCTGGGGGTGTTGTGAGTATGTGTGTGGGCGGATGCCGGGGTGTCGTGAGTCTCGAATAGCTGGGGAAAGGAAGCGCTACGTAACGTAACCGGAGTTAGACCCCTTCAATCAAGCACGGCCCTGCACTGTGCCGCCCAACCGCCAGAACCTGCGATGCCAAGTCACTAAGTGAAGACGTGCAATGCGCCCAAATGAAGTTGATACGTAAGTAATTGCAGCTTGCTGGGCCCCTCGTACCTCTAGGTCACTATGCACTGCCGCGTGACGATAAGGACAGATAACGATCGGTTTGGTACCATGCCATATTCGGGCCATTTGAGTAGCGAACCTTCACTGTGCACTTGCTTCAAGGTAAAGAATCGAGAATTGACACGTTAAATCACTCAATGCTAGTGCTTATATGTACTCGTCTCTACAGCAAAGTTGTTGCCATCTGATGGCTTTGGATCATCTGACCACTTGGAAAGCAAACGCCACACTCTACTAATACACCCTGCACCGAACATACAAAAGCATTTCATCAATCGTCATACTGCAAAGAACACCGAAAAAGACAGACCACTACTTAGAGAGCGTGTAAATGTGCTGGTCATCGGAAAGGACTGGAGCTGGTTGTCGGATCCACATCTTCAAACTCCAACTCAAAGGCATCAACCTCCTCAAACTTTTTTCTTATCGCAGCCAGCTTCTCGGAATGCTCAATCGCAGATACCTCAGTCGTCTCTGCTTCGTTCTGGGCCCCAATCTCATTCTCCTTGTCCGAGGAAATCCTGCGACTGTAAGTCCTACTGGACTTTTGTGCGGCTTTTGATGCTTTCGCTGGTCCAGCCTTCTTCCCGCGCGCTGTCTTCTTTGTTGCCTTTGGTGATGCCAGCTTTCCAGCGCCTTGCCGCTGGCGGATCCTCCGCTCGGGCATCTGTAACTCGTCTTCGTCTGAGTCGGCTTGTTCAGCATCTTCCGAGGACTCGATATCAAACTCGTCACGATCACGTAAACGGTTGCGCCGACGAGGCAGCAGATCTTTGAGCTGTGCGGTTGAAATACTTTGGTCTGCCTTCTTCTTAGACGCCCGTTTAGCTTTCGCGGGCGTTTCTGTCTCTTCGCCTTCGGACTCATCATCTATCACAGGTGTTTTGGCTTGCTGTCCTCTACGGCGTGGTCGGGCATGAATCGGTGATGGCGGGGGCCTGGATATTTCTCGTAATGGACTGCTTGACATGGGAGATGCCAATGTGTCACTCATGGGCTCTTGGTTCTCCTGGGTTTGCTCAACGACTTGTCTACGTGGTGTTGCGATTTCTGGTAAGCTGAGGGATTGAGATCTTTCCGGCTCTGTGTCACTTGCAGACTGTGGACTGGCTGGGGGTGACGATTGTGGTACTTGGACTACTGGCGACAGTTTCCGCTTTCTGCCACGGGAACCAGAGCTAGAGACGTGAGTGCCACTATCATTCCGTGTCTCTTGTTCAGGGACATGCCTTCGCACATTGAGGGGCGTTGATTCAGCGTGTGGGAGGAAATCGTCAAAGTCGAGATTGTCAGTATTGTCCATACTATCATCGTCGTTGTCCTCGACGTCTGTCGTCTGCTGTACCATGCGCAGTAAACTTGGCTGTCGGGCTCTTCGCTTGAAGTTGGTCAAAGCTAGTATTGATCTTTCATGTGCAGGTGTCGCGCCGACCTTGACAGCGGATGGTGGGCGTGTGCCGTGAGCTGGAGAGTTTGAGCCAAGTGACGAGAAAGTCAGATCGCCAAAGCCACTGTCCTCTTCGGCATGTGGGCTTTCAGCCTGGATGTCTTGTTGCGCAGGTGCAGTGATAGCAGGCGATGATTTCCCTGTAGACTTCCTAGCGCTACTCCTGCTTGTTCGGGCTCGCTTGGAAGCACTGGACCCTGGTGTGCGATTCTTGCTTGATGATTCCAGGACTTGTTGTTGTTGTTCTTCTTCTGCTGGCAACGCGCCAGTCATTGTGAGCTCGGCTTCGTCATGAACCTCTGGTGTCTTCTCCTCCGGCATTTTCCTTCGTGATCGCGTTGATCTGGTCCTGGTAACAAGACCATCGCTATCCTCGCTCAAATTGTTGACTGGTTCGCTAATTTTCTTGGTTGGTGCTGGGATGGATTCCGCTTTCTGCTTGACCGCGGGGGCGGCCTTTGGCTTGCTCGGTTTCGCGACACGCGACGCGACTTTTGCTCTAGGCGGGCGAGGCATTGTCGCAAGCGATCAGTATGACTTTTTGGTGGCAACGATTATCAGGCGCAGCCGAGAGTCGGTGTGGGAGGTCAGCTCAGAATGGGCGGCGACCGTGCGATAGCGATGGTGACGAGGGCGCGTCCAGGTCGTGACGCACTGAATTCACCATCTAGCGTGGAGCTAGACGCGCCGAAGAGTTGGGTCACGTGTACGCAACCTGTAGCAGAACTTTGTCGGTTTGAGAAGCAGGTTGACTCATGCTCTTTTCTTGCAAATCAGTCATGCAGATAAAAAAAGGGGGGAGTATTGCTTGCATTGGCAGGCTACAGCATTGAGGGCGCCCACATAAGGTGCGCTAGGGGGGCTCAAGGCAACGACGGTAGAAGCATCGTACATAACCTGGATGAGCTGCCTCGACACACAGGCTGCAATCCACGATCCAACACGACCATCACTTGGTGCAATTCAAGATCAGCTTACTTCCAGCATGACCACCTCGAAATCTCTAGAGTACTCGGCTGATTTGCAGGAGTTTGCCATTTCTGCACCAGAGTACTTGAGTCAACATACCCAGCACGATGTCCTCGTCACTGGAGCAGTAGTGTTTGACAAGGATGGCAGGCTTCTGCTGGTACAACGTGCAGCCGATGAGAGAGCGTTTCCCGATTTCTGGGTAAGTTTGCGGAGGATAGATGTTGCTTTTGATTGGCACTGTCACATGCCAAGTGCGACGAGTGGAGATTAACAAACAACAGGAGATTCCCGGGGGCAAGGTGGAAGATGACGACGAAACAATTCTACATGCTGCGGCACGGGAGTTGAAGGAAGAAACGGGACTTGAGGCGACGCGGGTGCTGCGCAAGGTGGCGCAGTTTACATTTGGGGACGAGAAGCCCGGTCAGCCGACGACGAGGTGGTTGAAGCTCATTTTCGAGATGGAGGTGGACCATGCTGACGCCGTCGTGCTTGACCCGGTGGAGCATCAGCGGTTTGTGTTTGCTTCTGAGGAAGAGGTCGTCAATGACCGGGCGGGCGAGATAGTGCTCAAATACATCAACGCGACGAACAAGGCGGTCAAGCTCGAGGCTTTCAAGCGCAGAGGGGAGGCCCAGCCGTCTTGATCGGTGTCGGTTGTCATTTACTAGCGGACGTCTGAACTTAGTATGTGATCCTTCACCCAGGGGCCGCAGCATGTGATGGCGGCCCCGTCGATAAGCGACGGGCTATGCGTAGGCAGGCATGTATGCATGGAGACAATGGCCTGCAGGTGCATGCTTGGACGGCGCTGGGCGGGCGTACATGGCCAGACGGTGCATCACAAGCGCAAGTGGGTGTGAGTGACGGCGGCCAGGCATGTCTCCGACCTGAAACCCATCGCACGCTTATGTAATTGCCAGGCCGAGTAGGAGACAGGCAACACGGTATGTAAAAAGCACAGTCGCGTGTGTGGCAGCTGTGATCTGATCGATGCTTTTGCCGCAGACTCCCGTGCACCCCAGCGCCCGCACTAGTCGCTACCTACCGCAGAAGACGACCAGACGGCGGGCGAATCACAACATCATCCCTCGACGACGACAACGCTGAGTGAGAACGAGACGGCGACGACATGGCGGCCGAGCACTCCTTCATGGCCTCCGCAGTGCCCGCAGCGCCTGCAGCGCCCCAGCCGCTCGCAGCCCAGCCCAGCAGTAATGCGTCTCCGTAGGTGCTGTCGCGCGCCCTTCGAGGACCGCATGCTCATGATCGTATAGGCCGTCCGCAACACCACAGTCGCAGGCTGCCTCCGCCGCTGCTGGCCCAGGACATCCCTCGTTCCGGCGACAACGCGCCAGCCGGGCGTGCGAAAGTGAGTGCAACACCCGTCTGCGCAATCCCCTGACGCGCGAGAGAAGATGCTGTCGAGGTCGGTGGGATAGTTGAGAGGGCCTGCACGAGCCTCGGCACCTCGGTCAACCACACAAGAGACGACGATTGCTAACCACGACGCATCGCAGCTTGTCACGCCAGGAAGGTGAGCACTTGGCCGCCACATCTGCCCCGCTGCTGCCACTAAGCTCATGACTACAGGTACGATGCGACGCTGCCTCGCTCGGCATTCCCTGCACCAATTGCACCGCCTTTGGCATCGAGTGCCGCATTCCCCAGCCTAAGCGCAAGAAGACACAGACGGCCCGCGCAAAGGACGCTGAAAGGTACCATGACTGCCACCCCCCAACCATCTACACCCAAGCCTGCCTGTACAAGCCTGACGCTACACCAGTGAGCGAGGAGACAGCGACGACCGCTCCCCAGCGAGCACCTCGGTCGAGCCGCGCGAGAGATCAACCGCATTCAACGCCGAAGATGGCACCCCGTCCACCACCGTCTCGCCTGCCTACGCCGCCCAGCAGGCCACCCATAATGGCACCTATGTCCAATTCATGAAACCAAAGTTTGCCAGAGCTCCGATCAAGGAAGCTGGCCGTGTAGCGTATCTGGGCGAGTCTTCCAACCTGTCGCTACTTGTCCACGACCGCTACGGCACCACCGATGTCGTCCACTATCCCCTACCGGAAAATGTGCGAGGCGCAAAAGCAAGAGTTAATGAGATGGACAACATGGAGATTGAGATACTACATCAGCGGGGCGCTTTCCTACTCCCTCCACGCGCCCTGTGTGACGAACTCGTCGAGGCGTTTTTCAAATGGGTAGCCCCCGTCGTTCCCGTTATCAACCGCAGCCGCTTCATGCGCCAATACCGCGATCCCAAAAATCCTCCCTCGCTTCTCCTGCTACAGGCCATACTTCTTGCAGGCTCGCGTGTCTGCACAAACGCACAGTTGATGGACTCTAGCGGCTCGACAACGCCCGCCGCAATGACCTTTTACAAGCGCGCAAAGGCCCTCTACGATGCCAATTTTGAAGACGATCGGGTCACCATTGTTCAAGCGCTCATTCTCATGGGTTGGTATTGGGAGGGACCTGAGGATGTGACCAAGAACGTCTTCTACTGGACAAGAGTGGCAATCGTAGTAGCTCAGGGCTCAGGCATGCATCGAAGCGTCGAAGGCTCGCAACTATCCCGATCCGACAAACGCCTATGGAAGAGGATTTGGTGGACATTGTACAGTCGCGACCGTTCAGTAGCTGTCGCACTTGGCAGACCAGTGGCCATCGATCCCGAAGATTCTGATGTAGAGATGGTATCGGAAGACGACTTTATTGACGACGAGACGGAGCACCTTGCAGAGTACCCACCAGATCCGGTCCATGTTCAATTCTTCATCAATTATGTCAAATTGAGCGAGATTATGGGTCTGGTGCTGTCGCAACAGTACTCGGTCGCGTCAAAACATCGCAGGTCGAATGCTATTGACCTCACTCACAGTGATATGGCTCTTGCCGATTGGCTACAACACTGTCCACCTGAAGTGCAGTGGGACCGCAGCCGTCACCATTTCTGGGCTGCCTTGCTCCACTCCAACTACTAGTGAGTTTCCCCCCTACATGTCAATGACCTAGTCTAACACTAGCAGCACTACTTTGTGTCTTCTGCACAGAGCACACATGCCGCCGGCAGGCTCACCAAAGGCCAACAATTTAGACGGGTTTGGCGAAGAGCACGCCTACCCTTCAAGAAACATCGCATACCAAGCAGCTGCCATGATTACTTCAATCATCGAAAACCTCCGAGCTCATGACGAGATACGGTATACACCGGCATTCATCGTCTACAGCTTGTTCTCGGCGCTCATCATGCATGTATATCAGATGAAATCCTCAAACAAGTCCATCGTCTCGGCGACGGAACAGCGACTGCAGATTTGTCTAGATGCTCTCAAGGAGGTCTCAAAAGTCTGGCTTGTTGCAAAGATGGTCCATACCTTGTTCGAGTCCATTCTCGGCAACAAGCATCTTGAGGAGCGTTTGCAAAAAGCTGCGGGTAGGAATCATAAGAAAAACAAGGTCCCTTCTGCGCCGCCGATACCACCGCCACCACCGAAACCTGCCCAAGAATCGTCTAAACGAAAATTCGATGATATGGACTTGGGCTTCCCAGTCCCGAGCGGCCCTCCAGCGGCGCAAGTGTCCTACGAGCGATCAAGACCACAGACTCCCGCAGTTACGCCTTCTCGCGATTTGCAACCTCAGCAACAGATGCCCCAGATGAGTACAGGATCACCGCAAATGAACCGGCAAAACCAAGATGCTTTCATGGGACCATCACGATCGGGAACACGCCCTACAACCCCATTCAACCCATCGTATTCTTATCCTGGCACACCACCAGATCTCTTCCTCATCACTCGCGACACACCAAACATCAGCCAGGAGGTCTGGCAGAATTTCCAACCAGATCAATTGTTCCCTGCTGATACTCAAGTCAATTTCCCACAAATGTCGCCAATGCAGAATCACAGTCTTGTAGATCCTGCGTTAAGTCAGCCCCAAAATATGTCTATTCCCCAGCATTCACAGCAGCAGGCCGCGGGCGGTCAGCAGTCGATCCCAACCGCACAGGCCAATGTAGGCATGCCATCGGGGTACGAGAACAACAGTAACCAAGCTTGGCAGCAGCAGGTGGAGATGATGTCTCAAAATCAACAACAGCACGGTGCACAGGACGATGCTTGGAGCAATAGTTCTGGTGGTAGACACAATCCCATTGTGCCCATGAGCTTGAATGTAGATGACTGGTATGTTGTGTTTCTAATACTGTTCTTCACTCCGCTAACGTTCTGGAATAGGTTCAACTTCTTTGGCATCAACGGCGAGACTGATATGTCACACCTGTTTCAACAAGGTCCTTCATAAACCTTTTAATCATATGCAGCATATTGTGCATTTTCGAGTTGGCGTAGTAGCTAGGCGCCATTTTGCAGAAGAAAGCATCTCAAGGCGTTTAACGAGTCCGCATCCTATGGACGTGTTTCTTCCTAGTCTGAGCTGTAAATGTAGCTAGGATAATCTGTATACCATATCAAAATAACCAATTCATAAGATTTAAGCTCATCTGGTCACAATCAAGTTCTTCATCTACGTCTTGTCTACGCGCCACAATTCGATTCATTGAGAGATTGGCGTCTGGTTGGACTTGCCCAGTATATCCCAGTAGGATCCAAATGCTATGATGATGTTGCCATCCGTGGTTTTTTGTTGAAATGCTCGCCTAGAGAAGAATGTATCGTCCCTAGTTGGGTTTGATACAGTCTACCATCTTCGCCTGACTTAGTAAAATGACAATACGCCCTGAAATTAATTAATAGAAACACAAATACTATAACAAACCTTCACTAATGTTTCCAAGCTTACAGGCCTCAGTGCTCGATACTTTGCGGTCGCGGCGGATGATCCACCGGTTGCCGCTCCCCGCATTTGGTTCTAGACCAAGTTTGGCCTAGCACACTCTGGCTTTCGGAACCTCCAACATCATGCACGCGAGACGGATCAGAACAACGTGAGCCAGACGCATCCACACACACACACAGGAGTTGGCTAGCAATACTGGAATCAGGTTTGTGACAATCTCTTAGCGCACAACTCTTTTCGGTCCCTTTGCTCCCCCTTAATCTGTACAGCCCGAATTGGAGTCGCACCACGCCGCACGTCGCAATCGAGCTACCGTCATTGCGCCTTACGGTCTCACCCACGAAGCAGTTGCATCATCACCAGTCCCCTTTGTCGCTGCTATCACCGCACGTGTCCTGTAAAATTTCCTGCCTCTAGTATTGTTGCCTGCAGCGCAGCTCCAAGTCTAGTATTTTGAGAACACTATACTGACTACCCTTTCACTATAGATTAGAGTCCAAACCCACGACGACGTACGTCTTTGGCGATGTTTCAAGCACAGCAGAATCAGGGCCGCGGGGCTCCCCTAGGCGCGAACCGGTTACAAAACGGAAAGATGGGTGAGAATGCTCTTGAAGGGACAGATATATCAGTAGGCTGACCTCGGTTTGCGGGCAGGAGGCGGGTCTCAATGGGGATTTGGAGCCCCCATGGGCGCACCAGGACTATCAAACGCGCAAACAAGGACAAACAATGGCGCCATGTCAAGCTTTGCGCAAGCGATGGGTGGTTCACAGCCACACACGCCGCTGAATCTTGAGTAAGCCTACCTTACAACGACGAAGAAGACACAAAAGGACTGTGGGGCAAGACGAAGCCTGAGATGTGGAATATGGTGGAATAAGAGAAGCATGATTTGGATATTGACAATTACAGGGAGTTCCCCTCGTTATCAGGCGCACCGCAAACGCAGCAAAATACGTCTGCGCAACAAATGTGGGCAAACCCGACGCTACGAACAACACAGCAAAATCAACAAAACACGATAGGAAGGCCACAAGGGCAAGGCCAACAGCAAGGTCAGGGACAGGCTGGGCAAGCTTCGAATCAGCAACATCAGAACCAGGGCCAGGATGACTCGTCGCAAAGCCAGTTTTCGGGAGCCGGCGATGACTACCGATTCGGCGGACAGGGTGGTGTCGGTCAACTTGGAGGTGTTCAGCCACAGACAGGCAACATTGACGAGTTTCCACCGTTAGGTGGCGGTGGCGGAGACATTGCCCCAGATCGAAGGGTGGGGTTAATACAGAATGCTGCGGCATTTGGAACCAACGCGAATGCTTTCCCAGGGCTCGGGCAAACACGGAATGGCCTTTCAAGTCCGACGGACAGCCAGCAAGATCGGGGCATCAATCCCACTGTAGGTGGAAGGGGCCTTCCAGGTGGAGGTAGGCAAATGCAAAATCGCATGCAACTCCAGTCACTCACGCAATCAGCATCACGAACGCCATTCGAGAATATGCGAGCAGGCAACCCTTCAGATGTATGTGCCTTGTGCCATGAAGCAGTGCGCTAGCTAACAATGTGAAGAGCAACCAACGGACAGCCCAGTCTGGCAACATGTTCTCCCTGGGCCATCAAATAGGAATGCGGAGTGGTGGTGACCTTGCTCCGGGCGCCCAACGGGCCCAGCAAGGCCAGTTCGAGCAAACATTTGGGGCTGATGCTATGGGCTCACCAAATGCTCAGAGTATGCCACATAAAAAGCTATCCGAGATGACCGACTCAGAACGATATGGATTGCCCGGACTTTTATCTATGATTCCGATGGAGAGCCCTGATTACTCCACCCTAGCCATGGGCCAAGATTTGACTGTTCTGGGCTTGGATTTGAGTCGACCTGAGTAAGTGCCTTTCCACGCATTGAATATTCTCGCTAACAGCGCCTCTAGCAACTTGCCACTACATCCAACATTTGGTTCACCCTTTGTCGAATCAAACGTCAAGCCAGTAATACCGCCAGATTTCACCCTTCCAGCAGCGTACACGGTGACAAATGTGCCGCCACTCCATTCCAAGATGACGAGTTTCTCAGCAGAGACGCTCCTCGCCATCTTCTACCAGTACCCAAGAGACATCCTACAGGAAATTGCCGCACAAGAACTGTACAACCGCGACTGGCGATGGCATATCAAGCTCCAGCAGTGGATGATGAAAGACCCAGATCTCCCAGCGCCCATTCGTCTCTCACCAAAGGAAGAACGTGGCTGGTACCTCTTCTTTGACGTTAACAACTGGAGGAGAGAGAGGGTGCGTAATCTCTCGTGTCTATTTTGGAACATCTATAACTGACATAAACAACAGAGAGAATTCGAACTCAACTATGATCACCTCGATCAGCGCCACGGCAGCCCTGCAATGACGGGACAGATGTAGGGCGCCTGTGACGTTCAATGGGCAAAAACTGTATAGTTATGATATATGTAGCAAAGGGCATGTGGCTGCTCTGGTGGAGTAGGACTTTGTAATTGCTGCATTGCAAACAATGAGAAGCTCCTGATGTGCATTGTCGGGCTGTTCATGATTTGGTTTCTATTTTGTGCGTGTTCTGTTGTGATGTGATGTAAATGACTACTTTTGCTAAGTGACTGTACATGTAACCTTTTGTTGGTGTACACTAATCTCACCAACCTTCTACAAATTCAACGCCCACACTCCTTCCAGCACTTTCGCTACCCCTTTCTTTTTCTTGCCACGACAAAAAGACCTTTTTCATTAATCAAATCAGAAACCACACCACACCACCACCACAACCCCAAAAGTCCCCTCGAAGGAAAAGAGAACCTTTAATCGCCATAGTGCTAGTACTAGAAATAAGTACCCCACACTTCTCCTACATCATCTCTCTACTTTCAACATCGCGCGACAAAGCATCACATTAGTATCTCACATCTATTCACACACACACACACATACAACCGTCCTTGTCAACATTCCAAAACACATCCTGGTTCCATGACGCTGTTACATGATAACTTCTCCCCATGCTATTGTTTCAACTCAAATAGCAAAGAAACTATTCCTTGCATCGCACACTCATCACAGAAGGTCTGCGTGCTGCTAAACTAGCATACGACGCTGTACTTTTGCAAACTGGTCGAGAGTCGATATCTCCGGGAGGGTGTTGTTTTTTTCCCTAATTCTTTTGGTGCGACGATGAAGAAAGGGGGTAGGATGGTAAAAGACTTTTGCGGCAGCGAGTGTAATATTTTTCATTCTTTGATAAAGCCTATGCTTTTGAAAAAAAAAATAACAAGTTGAGGTAAAGGCCATTGTAGTTTCAGATATTCACCCGATATATCGTCATGTGCGTACTTGGTTTGAATGTACTTGGAATCGTATGTATTATTATAAGAAAAAGGTCCTCCTCGAGCACACGGATACGTGACGATTAAGACACACAATGCCCGTTACACTGCCTACTTTGCCTATTGACTAAGGAGGAGGAAGGGGGGGGGGTGGCGGAGGTGTTCAGTGTACAGTTATCATATAGTTCCTGCCCGCTCCGTCGATAGAAGGGACCAGTGCTCTTTTTTTCAATGGGGCTTTTAGATCTAGTGAATTCCATGGTCTAGGCCCCAACACATGTGGGAGGCTGGAACGAAAGGCGGCGAAGAGATAGCGTGGAGAAACGCAAACTATGTGCCGTAGCTCAAAGAGTGCAAGATACACACGTAACGTACTTTGGTTATGAACACAGCGGCTGAGGCATTTAGGCAGGAGGCATGCAGAGGGAAATGAAAAACGGACTACGCACTTGTGCTGATTTCAGTACCTGGTCATTGAAAGGCCATATCAGGCCGCAGTAGAAGTGCTTTGTGACTATCTTGGAGTTAGAGATTTGAAATTCTCCTTGCACGTTCTCCGCTGAAGAGGGAAAAAAAGGGGGGGGGACCATGGAGACCCTGAAATCCGATGCTTCAAGGCGTTCCCCATGACCCACGCGCTTTCAAGCCCCATTCGTGGCCGCTTTCTTAGGCTGGCTGCTCACGATACCCCCAACGGGCGCTATCAGTATGCAAGTAAGAGGGGACATATCGTCAGTATGAATAGGTAACTAAGCTCAGAGCCGTATCTGCTCGTCATGCTGCTTACGCCGCATGAGACATGTCTGCCAAAGTGTTATGATTTTTTTGATTTTCTTCCCGGTCCTGCGACTGGCATGTTGTGAAAGGCGCTAGATGATCATATCACGACAGACCGATAGACCGGCAGGCAGATGGGGCGGGGGTGGGCCTTTGCATCATGCATGTCCCAAAAGCCATTGCCGACCCGTCTTATTGTCTTTCTTTTCGGAGGAAGGAGAGGGAAAACAAAGGAAAACTCGTACACGATCATACAGCGAACAGACCATGCACTAGGAATTTTCTGACGGGCGAGAAAAGAAAGAAAAGTGGATTATGGCATCGTACCATGTTCATATACCGTAACTGCACGTTTGATAGGATGCTAGGAGAAGGGTTTGCCACCGCCATGTAGTCATTGGGTTTCTTTGACACCCGAAGTCTCTAGTCGCTAGGCAGTCATTCGGGTTGCTGTTCAAGATCGTTTGGAAATCGGACACGAGAACAAAGTATGACGAGATTCTGCAGCATGTCAGGATGGCTAACGTATCCAACGGTCGGGTCTCCATGGTACGGACATCAGCGGAGACGCCGGGATGAGTTGAAGTTGCGAACGACATTCTCTTGAAAATTGCTAATAGTCATAGCTTCGGAGGTACCCAGTTGAGTCGGAAATCTCCTAAACGCAAGGCATATTGGTATGGACAGGGACCGGGTTTCTGCACTTCTTTCTCATCAAGTCGGATGGTAAGAAGAATGGTTGGTTACTCCTACGGTTTTGAAGACAATCCCTTGAACAAAACCCGGAACGACCGGCAGTCGGTGCGTTGTCATTGTTTGTTTCATTGCTGCAGCCGCTGCCTTGGCCAATTTGGATCAGAATGATTACGACAGCTCACATTGACGGCATGTCTAGTGCCAGCTGTTGTGTTCAGCTGACACAAATCACGAATAGCCTGCAGTTTCCAGGGGTAGATGATGGTCTAGCATTTGGTCCAGCTTATTTCAAACGGCGGTCCAACGAAAGTGTCCAACGACAACGGAGTGAGATTAGCATTAGCCATGATCCAAATTAGCTACACTCGGTGGGTATAATCGACAACCACTGGATAGTCACTCGAGGCAAATACAATGCTTGTTTGAGGCGGGGTTGGCGTTGTGGAATCAATACAGCATCTGAATGTCGCGGAACTGTGGCGTCGCTGATTGTCCGTCCCCGGATTAAGGGATTTAGTGTTATAACACTTTTGTGGGGAACAGGCGTATCTTGTGACGGCTCTCGTGTTGTGGTCTCTCTAGAAGCCGTTTTTTAGGCTTAGACTTGGACCACAGAGGAATGTGACTTGTGTGGCTAATCACATCTCGTAATGAACGCCTGACCGGTGATGTCCCGATTTGGGAAGGAAGGAGCTGTCCCCATTCATAGTCGTATCATTGGCTTCCACAACATCAGCACAGACCAATCGTTCTTGAAGTGAGCCGCCAGAGGTGTGGCTATAGAGTGTGTTTGTCGTACGCGTAGATCTCGGGAAGTGACCGAAATTGGCACTCAAAGGCTGTAGGCATAGCCTGCCTGCTTGGGTATCGAATTCGGCTTTTTTCTCGTGCCCTTTACTTGCTAAAGAAGCCAGGACCAGACTGAACAGCCTTTGTTGTGAAGTCTTGGCTGACGTGCACGAGAGACAGAAGATCGTACGTTAATCAGAGAAGCCCTCTGTGCGTCATGAAGGCGCGATGTTGGCATTTTACCTATCCAAGATGTATATGCCCCCATCGCTAAGTGGTTGAAGGGGCTATCGAATTTTCTCTGGAGCACCAATTAACAAGACGTTTGGCGTTGATTTTGTGATTATGTGGATGCTATCGGCCGCTCCGTACGACGCCAACGTTCGCTACCGAGCCGTGATGCTGCTAGCCAAACCGAATTCCATAATAGTATGGATTAAGGGAGTAGTAGCCTTGGACATTGCGTGATACTGACATGCCAGAATACTAATTGAAATCTCACAGTCTCTTCGGCTGTTGAAGATATGGATGCCGTGGCAATCTGGTTGTGCAGATCGGCGCCTTGCGAAACACCAATGGGCATTGCAAACAAAGGGTACACGAGCGTTTCTAAGCCGGAAGTCGAATCAAAGAAGGGTTCATCGCCTCCTAGCGACTCGGGTAGCCGTTGGCATAAGCTGTGCTGGTTCAACAGTTCCACTGAATCCGTTGTGCGAGTCTTCGATCCGTAGAAGATGAGCGGTTCGCGCACTTGGGCTAGCTGCCATCCTGTAATCGAAGTCGATCCTAGTCTCGTGTTCTCTGCGCCAAATGGGCTGATCGAGGAACGCGCTGAGGGTACGACAAGACAAGCCCATAGCGGTATCACCTGCGCTCGCTCGCGCACGAGGTAGAGAAGGAGCCCACGTTTGCAAGAAAACAAAGTGAGATGGGTATGAGTTGGCTACCGCTTCACTCCTAGAACCAGCGAAATGCTAGCTCAACTATGAACGGTCCCCCGGCGCAATGTCGGCGTGGGCGCTGTCATCAGTCGTCGCAGGTCCTTGATCAAAGAAGGGTTTGCGTCGGCGGATCCGATGGCTAAACCCCTTGAATTTGGTTGACAAATCTACAGACGGGCTATCCAATCGTAATCCATTATCCCGTGGTAAGCAAATTTGGCTTCATTATTGTTTGTAGACGCTGGTTTCATCGTCGATAATTCATACCATTATGGAAAGATGGATTGCTCAGTTCAAGCAAGCACCGGCCCATGTTAGATTTTTTTTTCGGTCATTTGATCAGGCAGACCCGGAATAGCAGTGCTTGTGCAACAGCTCATACGCCATAATCAACAGACAGCAATTGCGCCAGCGTGGCAACCATGCAGCGTCCAGCCTTTGTCGAGTCGGCTGAGACAATCAAGAAGGGTCTATGATGTTTTCTGGTTTTCCGACAATGCATTTGAGGCGGCTGCAGGTCGCCATGAATCTATCGATCATGGCCACTGCTTTGATGCCGGTCATGAGTGTCACGGGTCAGACGGGAGGCGGCAGCTGGCTGTGTCTCGATAGTAGACGCCGCGCAGGGCCGTCGAGTGCTTGGTGACGTCCAAGTGCACAGTGAGATGTCTCGAAGGGGCAGCCTCCTGAGCCTTCTCAGCCACTGTGTCCCTCTTTGCTTTCAACGGCTGTCGTGCTAGGATGCAAGAGATGCCATGGCAAGTGCCGAAATCGCCAGGGAGAGCGCGCACAAAGTGCGGTGAGGTGCTCGGAAGATAAGCGGCAGGCGTGCCTCTGCATCTCCCCCTCGGAGAGGGCGTCAGATGACGGACCGGAAGTGGAAAGCGAAGAGGAGGGCCCGGGACAATTTCATGTTGGCTGCTGCGGCAAGCCTGGCGGCCTGCGTCCCTCACTCGAAAAGCTGATGACGAGCTGGCGATTGGATCGGGGCGGACATGAGCCTTTTACCTCGAGGCAGGGAATGCAATGCGAAGAAGTGGGAACTCATGGCGCGTCAGCCCCCATGGCGTGGTCGACGGCCACAACGTGCAAGACAGACACATGAACGCGAGGGAGCATGGGAAGTGAGACGTCGTCGCACAAGCACCGGCCGTCTCCGTCTGGGCCAGGAGATGTCGAGGCTGCTGGCGCGCTGTATGCACATAGATACTTGGACACAGGCAGACACGATGACGATGGGGGGTTTGGGAAGTTTGTGGACGAGTGTCGTACGACGGGGGAGCAGCAGACGCCAAGGGTGGGCTAGTACTGAAAGGGGGAAGGGGCGGGTACAAGCGGGGGGAAAGAGCAAAGGGCAGCCGCGGGAAGGTGCACGTCACCACCGGGCGGTCCTTCCCGATTCCCTGCCCTGCCCTGGCCTGTCCTGCCCTGCCGCCTGTGCAGGTCATGGCATGCCATCAAATGCCCTTGGTCGTTCGCTCGCTCGCTGCTCGTCCGCCCGCCTGGCCTGTCCTGCCCGTCGTGTCGACCATCCAAGGGAGCCGCCGCCGCGGAGAGGGCGACGGCGGCCCATCGCTCTGCGCCATCAATTCCCCCCTTGGCCCCCCACCCCCTCTCTGACCACCACTACCACCGCTGCCCCCTACCATGCCCCCAGTCTCAATATGCCGTTCGCCGCGTCCATCTCGTACCGTGGCCCGACAAGCAGCCGCTGACACTCTGTGACTTGCTGCAGCCGCCGCGAGCACTGCCTGGCTCTACCCGCTTTCGGAGCTTTGCGCAGTCAACCATCCACTATGTCGGGTCGGGGTGTGAGCGCCTGTGTGTCTATGTGTGTGTGTGTGTGTGCATGGGCGAGGGCGCGGTGGGCAGGGAAATGGCCGCTGGAAAGCCTCTCTTCTGGCGCTGCGAGGTGCTCTAACCCAAACATCCAGGCAATGCAACACCTGCGCATCGCTCGCTGGCCGTGGCGCCCGTGTGTATGTGTGCGTGTGTGCGTGAAAGTGTGTGCATGTTCCAGCACTCTCCTCGCCTTCGTCATCTCCAGTCAGCGCAAGCGGCTCCCTCCAGGCCAGGTGGTCTTGTTGCGCTCGCTCTCTGTGACAGGTAGTGGGCCTCAGCCTAATCCCACTCTCGCTGTCTGGGCCTCTCCTTCACCCTCAACCCGCGGGACGACCTGTCGTCGGCCAGCGGCTCTCGGCCCGTGGCGCTCCTCGCTACGCCTGGATTGGGCCTCTCCACCACCGGCTGCTGAGTGGACGCCGCCCGTGGTTGATGATCCAATGCAGCAAGGCTGTGGCAAGAATGAGAGCAAACTATGGTCATCTGTCTGCCCCATGGGTTATTCTGGGCGGCTGGCCCAGAGATGAAACATCGACGACCCAGCACTGCGGTCGTTAACCTGTCGTGTCGAGTCGGGCCCCGATCGGAGCATGCTGTTGTATTCAATGTTCCTGCATCGCTGCACGGGACTGTGATGCCTTTGCTGGCCGAGCCAATCGACGGGCCGTGAGGCAGTGGGTCGGAGAGCAGGGAGTGCTAAGCTCAGCGTGGGCCTGGAGTCTATTCGAGCTCTGTGAATCTAGGCATTGGCGAAGACGATCCCTCCCTGGCTTCGGAGATATTCCCTCCCTACTTTGGGAAAGGCTCGTTGCTGCAGTTTGCAAATGTTACCGTGGTGCTAGAAAACGGCCACCGTCTTAGCAATACGGATGATTTGCTTGGGGCTGAATCTTGATCCGGCACGCCTACCATGCATGCCTCACGCCTACACTCACTTGGCAGGCACTTCTTCTTTGAGCCAACAGATCCGTCATGGGCCCTAGTCTGCTTCTACCCCATATCGAGCTGTAGCGCTGTCTGCCTGTCAACAGTACTTCTACTGCCCGTTCTTATTTGGCCGCCTTTGGTATCCTTGACACACCCTTCCCATATCCCATCTTGTCCGTCACCACTCACTTCCCCGGACCCACTATTTCCAGCAATCTCCTCTAAATCATTATCTTGATACCACAAACCGGTACCCTACCAGCCTCGCAGATCACGGGGCTGTTAACCCTGCTGAGCTTGTGCAACATCCTGAACGCAAGAGATGAATTTCGAATAGAGGGCACAGGGCATATATGCTTCAACCCCTACACCGTACAATTCTTACGGATACCAAACCAGGCTCATATCCACTACTACTTGACCGTGGTATTGTCCTTGTCTGTCCAAACTATACTCGATAACTTTCACCCTGGGGTAGATAGCCCACCTTTTGTCTGTCGACGATCAGCGCAGATCCCGGAGTTGCCTACAGATCGCTCACTCTCCGACTACAAGCCAGCATTCTTGTGGCAACCGCCACGATTGAATACCAGTCGACGCCACATAATCTCTTATTGAAAACGGCTGCATAACCTAGTAAGTTCGAAACCGTGTGGCGCGATATACGCCTTGATTCGACTTTGCGAGAATTGACAGTTCATAGTATACAACGTCAGAGTGGTCCCCTTCCCACATTTGTCACCACCAGAAACTCCTGGCACCGAACGGCGGGGCTACGATTTGTACCTGTCTGTGCTCTGAATTTGACATCCCGGATTCCTGGAGAGCGCGGGAAGAAACAAAGCGCAACTGTGGGTCTTTTCACTCTGCGGAGACAAGCCGTTCGACTCTCAGGGCGTCACGCAGCCGCTGCGAGTGACATCAACACATACTACACTGCATCGCACGTCCCTCAAAAAAACCAAGCTTGTCAGTCCATCTTCTTCTTCCCCTCCGTTGTCACGGCCAGCGCATTGACAAGACGCAGCATTGGGGCCAATACAGGCGTTGCAGTATCTCCGTCATCAAGTTGAGCGGCGCGTCCCTCACAAGTCCAAGGTGCAAATCAACGGGCGCACTGCGGTGACTGCTCCTGATTTTCTGCACTCTACCCAGGCCGAGCATCAGCGTCAACAGAGCCTAGCTCCCCCAGTATAGCGCAGCGGCAGCTAATCGAGGATCCATTCCACCCTTGTGCCGGCTAAACCACAGAGATTGCCTGAAGCGAACCAACAGCGGCTCGAAACGAGCTTGCCCGGCTTGACCACCATCCCATTTCAGCAACCCTTTCGCAGCCGCCCCGGCGCGCCGAAACTTACCATTAGAACCGCTACGCAAGCCGCTGACTCGCTTGATCGATCCGCATCTTAGGCCACGGTGCGAAGCAGTTCGGCTGTAGCGGACTTCTGTCAGCAGCGAATCCTCTCGCCACTGCCGGCGCCATTGAATTGGACCCAGTCTGTCGGGACTCTGGTGCAGAATTTCCAGAGCAGAACGAGCGGCATTAGATTGAGTCGCTTGCAAGGCACATCGCCCTCCCACGGACTCTCTTCGGCATCGACCATACATAGCAAAGCGGCAGTGCGTCGATTGCTCAATACCATGATGAATCAAGGTAAGTCAGATTCACACGTATTTCCAGCCCACATGCAGCATATGGGCAAAAAAATTGCCATGCCATCATCCCATCCCTTTCCCTTCAGTTGTTGGCTCTAAGCGCTGCACTCGTCCAGCCATCACCTTGCGCCCTTCTCCGCACTCTTTCCACGCCCGTCATTTCTGCATTCACTCCCATATTGCACCACAACACGCTCAGTGCATCGGCTGTTCGCCGACCCCTCTCCCCACAGCAGCACGCTACGGACGTGGTATTCTGCCCATCCGTACAGTGTGCCTTTGCACGCTTGCTCTGCCACCCGGTCGCTGTGCCGCGTGTGCGACGGCGTCCCACACGTGCCCCCATCTACGCTCCATTGCGCACCTGTGCACGTTGCCCGTTGTTGTCACACGTCTTGTTCAACAGCTCACTGTTTGGGTGAAGTCGATTGGCTGACGTGCAGGATAAGCAGTGCTGCAACCACCGCCGTCATTGGCATCGGAAAACCCTTTCTCTTCGGAGGAAGGGTATATCGATCATATTGGGGCGCATGCACATCACAACTCATTCGCAAGCGTATCCGATCAGTTCAGGCGCGAGCCAGTCCTGGCACACGCAGCAGCTGGTCTCCACCAAGGCTCGATCGCAGCCTGCTACGGGACACACCGTCCCGACAGTGCGTAAGTATGAAGGCTCTCATTGGCTGTTTTCTTCCCGTCTGGCATGGCAGGCTCGGTGGTGTTGCCTAGCCCTGTGGCCCCCGAGCTTGCATCTCTCGACGCCTCTCTCGCCCGGTGCAGCCCAAGCGCAGCCTTCCCCTACTCCGAAACAAACACGTCGTCAATGTCCTTGATCATAATCGCCGTCGCACACGTATCAGATGCATGGCATACTCGGTCTTCCCAACAGGCCGGTCTGTCGTATTGATCACACGACAAATCTCGCGGTAATGCCGTACCGCCCCTGGCCTGCTTTACGACTTAAATCGTGCCACCCTGCCGGCTGGTTACACATGGTTATCGTTGGCATCACTTTGGTCAAATGGCTTGTTTTGTGAATTAGACTGACTCGTGCCTGTAGCTACCAGACGAGTGCGGCTCTATCGGATTCAGGGTCTGCGTCGATTAGTACTTCACCTAGTTCAACTGCTTCTTCAGCACTAGCATACTCGTACGCAACATTTCCACAGACGGTTGCCACGACCTATCCCAACCATTTTCCCCCAGTGTTCACCCCTGTCTGGGGGAACGGCGGCAGCATGTCCTCGACTCGACGACTGTAGGTATTCCAAGATTTCGCACTCGAACGTGTGGAACCCGACGAGCATGCACGACCGCTGACGACTACATGGTAGAAATGATGCACCATCCACAGGCATGTTACCCACAGCAAGATCACCGAGGCTAGGCCACTCTGTGTCACCGTCCATGGGTTCATCGGCGAGAGACAACTATACGACAGGGACGTCTGCCATGCATAGATATTCACACACACTGTCCCCTCGCTCCGATCTATCTGGCTACACTTCCCAGCCTGACACTCCCAGGAGTGTGCTTCCGACAGCAATGCCGCTGACTACTTACAACAATGGCTACCATTCAGGTGCCTATGTACCGCCAAATGGTTCACCTGAATCGCCACCGTTCAATGCACAGTCGGTCTGGGGCACAATTCTCTGCGAAGGTACCACGGTGACACCCACCCTCGAAGCCAAGGTCGAAAAGGGCTTCTTCTACTCAAGCGACCATGTATGGACCTGCTATCGGCGGAACTACTTTTCTGTAAATGTGTCGTATCAACTCTCGCCATGGACTCCCAACGGACGCCTGTACCTAGATCAGGGCAATGGCAAGCAAAGCGAGCAAATACAGTCGATGGCTGTTTCCCTTGGAGCTGCTGTAGACGGAGCATCGGGAAAGACGATCGAGCTGATTCAGCATACTCCAAAGCGCGACAAGGGCCCCCAGATACCCATGAAGAAGGAGCTGTTAGCACCGACTCCACCAGGCAAAAGTCATGAGCACGGTAGTTATGCGCTAAACAGCTTTCAACAAAACTCGGCAGTAGTAGGCCCTCATCTTCCGCTGCAGAACGAAAGCGAGTCTTCGCAGCAATACTCTCCCACAAGCCATGGTAGTAGTAACTACCAGCATTCGTTTGAGCGCATCCAGTTCAAATCGGCAACGGCCAACAACGGCAAGCGTCGAGCCCAACAACAGTACTATCATTTGATTGTAGAGCTGTGGGCGAATGTACAGAAGCCGCAGGAGGATGGGCCAAGGTGGGTCAAGGTGGCAGCTCGCTTGTCCCATCCCGTCGTTGTCCGGGGACGGTCGCCCAGTCATTACCAGAACGAAGGCCCGCACAATGCTGGCACATCCAGAGGTGCACCTGGCTCTGGCTTGGGTGGCAGCGGCCATCATGGGTTGGGTTCCAACGGCCGCACGTCCTACTCGAGCTACAGCAACGCCATGTCTGGTAGTGGTACGACAGGCATGGGTGGAAGCATGTATCGCGGCAATACATACTCGCTAGACCCAAGTCCGGTTGGCAGCCATTCAATTAGTTCATCAAGCTCTTTGAGTGGGGGAAACATTCAAGGAATTGTTGGTGACCAACAAATGGTCGAGGACAGTGACAGTAAGATGATGGACCCGCCGCACGACTACTCATACTACCCAGCCCCCATCTACGAGAGCACTCCAAGCAAGTTTGAAGGCACACTTCCGCCACCAGATCGCAGGGTCAAGGAAGAATATCCCAGTGCTGCGTGGCAAGGGGGAGGATGCGGCCGATTCCAAGGCATAGAAAGTAGCCGCGGCTACTATCCTGATGTCCAAACGCACACATATTGAGATTGTGGATTCTTTGGCGGCTTTGTTTGTTGATGTTACAGAGCGAGGGTGGCATGGCCAAGACAAGTTGGATGGATTCCCCTCGCAACCACCCCGCACTTGGACTACACTCGGAGCGAACGACACACAGACCGATGTTATGCATACCACGGTCGAGCATCGAAGAGCAGTATGAAAGGCGTGGATGTTACATTGCGCTCGAAAAAGGCTGCATGGGGGTCAGGCACCAGCATGCTGGCCGCAGTGCAACACTCAGGGTACTACTACATTTGGGACACATGTGCTCAACATGCTTGGTTGTGGTACTGCCACTGGTCATGGGTGGGCCAAGCAGTTAGTGGCGCGTTGCTGGCTCGCTTTTGCTTTGTTCTTCTCTCTAAACACACACATCCCTCATTGTTAATCGCGCACCATGTCGCGGCGCTGATCCCCTCATGGAACGACGAACGCACGACTTGATTTCACTTTTCACGTTTTATTTCCGGGTACTATTTGCAGATTCATGTTTTCTTTTTTCCTTTTTTTTTTTCTGATGGTTGGCTTCGGGGTATAAAAGAGGTGTGCAAACAGGTGTTCAGGAAGATGCAGGCATGAGTACTGGGCACTCTCATGGTTATGTATATGCATGGCGCATGGTGCATGGCGCATGAGGGTTGAAAAAGCATCTGGTCGTCCCCTCTTTGCCCGTTTGGGCCGTTTCTGGCCGGTCTGCTTCGGTATGTGTCCTGATGGGCTCTGAAGAGACGGCAAGTTAGGTTTTTGTGAGTAATGAGTAGTTATGACACATGTTATTCAGGGCTGGACATTGAAGGCGGGGGGGTAAAGCAGACGAGAGGACGGGAATTGCACGCGAAGGCTGATGATGGGCGGCCCCTTGTCCGTTGTATGATTATGTAGCGTCCTAAAAGCTTTGTGCTAGTTGTGCGAATGCAGGCGGCCCCAGTTTTTTTTTACGGTCCGGAGCGCAGTTTTGTTTTGTTTTTTGTGAAATGTTCCGCGGCGTAGTGGGCAGGGTAGCGAGAGGCATGGTGAGGTGAGGTTCTTGTAGGCTCTAGCGCTCCGTCTTAGCGTGGGGTCTTTCCGCCTCCCCCCCGTGCGCCCGCCCGCTCAAGGATCGGCGGCAGCGGCCAAAACTTTGACGGGTCTGGGACTGCGCGGTCTCGGCCTGCCATACTTGTCACGTCATTGCAACCTCCATCATCCTACCCTGTTCTGTCTTGTCCTATCTTGTCCCCATTCCACAGCACTTTCTCTGCTGCTCCCCCAGGCACACCCGCCCATTGCCACCATGGCTTGGTACGATGAGGACAGCTGGCTGACAGCAGCCTTTGCGCCAAACCCTACGACCATAATCGTCACACTCCTCGTCGCCCTAATACTGCCAATACTGGTGCATAGCTTTCTCTACAGAAAAGCCGCGGCCGCTGCCCAGCTGCCCACCTTCCTGCTCGTCGGCCCGAGCGGAAGCGGCAAAACGGCCTTTGCGACTCTGGTATGTATACTTCCCCCGCCACGGCCAACGCAGCCGCACTGCATGACCCAGCCCATGGCTAACCCAGGCCCCCTTCACAGGCTGAAAGGAGCGCCTCGACCCAGACACACACGTCGACGACTCCCCTGAGCGTCTCCGCCCTGCTCCCCACACCCCACGTCCCCGCATCCTCGCACTACCGTTCTCCAGGCGACCCAGCCTACGAACGCTCGCGCAACTTCCGCCTCCTCGACACCCCCGGCCACGGCAAGCTGCGCCACCACGCCACCTCGCAGCTCGCAGACCCAAAGAACATCCGCGCCATCATCTTCATGCTCGACGCTGCTCAGCTGGCTGACGAAGCTGGTCTCACTGAGGCAGCAGAGTACCTCCACGACGTGCTTCTTTCTCTACAGAAACGATACACAAACGCCACTTCGAGCAAAGGGCCCAAGGAAATTCCTGTGCTTATTGCAGCGAATAAAATGGACCTTTTCACTGCGTTACCCGAGCATCTGGTTAGGAATTCACTTGAGAAGGCCATTACGGAGATTAGAAATAATAGGGCCAAGGCGCTGAGGGATGGCGGCGCGGCGCTCAGTGGAGGCGAGGATGAGGTGGATGAGGAGAAGGAGTGGCTTGGTGAGGGCGGTGAGGGGGCGTTTAGCTTTGAGCAGATGGGGGAGAGCAGGACGAGTGTTGAGGTTGTGGGCGGAAACGTCGTAGGTGGAAAGGCGGGGCCTGGGTTGGATGGGTGGTGGAAGTGGATTGCGGAGCAGCTTTGAGCATTTCATGTGATCTTTTCGGGCGTGGAAGAAGATGAGTTGGGAGGAAACTTTTGCAATGTAGAGCGCTGAGAATGCGTTCATGTATATGTATATAGATGGCTAGTTAATATTGTTAATTTTCATCGTCTAGATGGATTTATCCTTTTTTTGCATGTAGGAAAAGGCATCGTTCAATATTACTGTAGGATTCACGAATATCCTTTTTTTCTTTGGCAATATGTCTAAGTTTACCTCTTGGCTATCTGATATTGCCTGGATACAAGTATAGAAGAGTGGATCGTGTAAGATGGAGGATTGGTGTATCGTAATCTTACAAATGTAACGGAGGAAAGAGAGAAGAAGAATAACTTTGTATTTGTCAGTGATGGAGGTGGAATAGTGTTGAGGATTATGCTGATTGATATCTTGAAAGGGATGCTGAGATTGTGTGTATGTGACAGCTCTAATAGAGATGATTTAATATCGGTGCAAAATCGCCATATGCCTACAGCTCGTAGATGAATGGTAATACTGCGAGGTATCTGCTGAACTTGTCAAAGTATAAAAGTGCCAGGGAGGGTGGATAGGTGGATGTACTTGCCGTTTTGCCCAGTATTCCTTATCTTTCCTAGATGTTCAGATATGCTAGATATTCATTGGGATCTCGTAACCTGCTCGGCACTTCTTCCTCCAGGCTCCATCCCACAGCCTTCGACATCATACTGTTCTTTGGGCTTCAGAAATGGCCCTACGGACTGCTGCCGCAGGCTCGATATCATCACCAGCCTTGAGTACGCTTTTCTTTCAGATCGTCCGGAATGAGGACCACCCGCCCACCCTTATCGCATGACGACCCGCACTCGTTCCCAGCACCCCACAATACCCGCCATACTGGCATAAAGGGGATTCTCGGGGTTCTGGAATTATGGGCAAAGGTACGTTCGAAAGTATGGAGTAGTCCTCTCCCAGTGATGGGGATTGTTCCCTCAGTGTGGTCTTGTCCTAATTACTGAGGGAATGAGGAGGGCGTGCTTGGTTGTGTGCTTCTCTTCTTGAATTTGTGGATAGCTAACAGAAAAAAACAGCTGAATAGCGAGTGTTATGGGGAAGGGAGGGCTGGGTTTTTATATTGCAGGGCACTTCTTAGGATGCCATATTATAATGCATGCAGCCTCTAAGCAGCTCCGTTCTGAGACAGGTTTAGCCGTGGTATGTATTTCGAATTCACGCCATGCAATACGTGGGGGAAATTAGCCACTCTATCATTTATATATAATGGAACTGTGCTGGGATCCTGACACGAATCGAAATAATGCGAATCAAAGTACTCGAACATGTTTAAATATGGCCTATCCATGGTATGCATGTAAAAGCATCCTATGGACCCATGGAAAACCCGCCTCAACCTCCTTCGGACTGGTATCCTCCTTTTTTTGGTTCCAAGCAACAGTCCAAAAGCGGCAACAGAAATCCCAAAAAGAATGAAACGGTCAAAATTCTCCGAACATGCACAAATTCGGTGCCAAGTGTATGCTGTGGCTGTGCTACCTATCACGTGTCGGAAGGAGCTATACTAGCGGCGGGTATTTGCGGGTCAACTCTCTGGCTTGCCGGCTAACGCAACTTGGAGCGTCTGGCCATAACGTAACTTTGTCACCTTTTGACGTGTGGGTACTCGTCTTTTTCTTTTAATTCCACGCAAACTTTTCCCCTCTCCACCTTCACACCAATATACCCAGAGTGCCCTTGGAGAGCACGACAACCGCGAAAATGTCTACCAAAACGCGCCCCGCCATGCCACCCGTTGTCATGAACAGCATCATGGAACAAATTGGCAACACGCCACTCGTCCGCCTGAATAAAATCCCACAGTCGCTTGGCATCCGAGCTACCGTTTACGCAAAAGTTGAGGCTTTCAACGCTGGTGGAAGTGTCAAAGACCGCATTGCCCTGCGTATGATCGAGTCCGCAGAAAAGTCTGGTCGCATAAAGCCTGGCGACACACTCATTGAGCCTACCTCCGGTAACACTGGTATTGGACTTGCGCTAGTCGGCGCAGTCAAGGGATACAGGACAATTATCACTCTCCCCGAGAAGATGAGTCCCGAAAAGGTGGCGGTGCTCAAGGCGCTTGGCGCTGAGATCATCCGCACTCCCACCAGCGCCGCGTGGGATAGTCCCGAGAGCCACATTGGTGTTGCGCGAAGACTAGTCAAGGAGATTCCAAATGCGCATATCCTAGATCAGTACTCGAATGTCGACAACCCGCTTGCCCACGAATGCGGCACCGCTGAGGAGGTATGGGCGCAGACAGAGGGCAAGGTTACTATGCTTGTTGCTGGCGCTGGAACCGGAGGCACAATTACTGGTCTTGCACGAGGTTTGAGGAAACACAAGCAGGACGTCAAGATTATTGCGGCCGATCCTCATGGAAGTATTCTGGCGCTTCCCCCAAGTCTGAACGAAGAGCACGTGAATGAGGGGTACAAGGTTGAGGGAATTGGATACGATTTCATTCCTGATGTCTTGGAGCAGAAGATTGTGGACAAGTGGTACAAGACCGACGACCGATCTTCTTTCCAGTATGCGCGCAGGTTGATCGCTGAGGAGGGTATCCTCTGCGGTGGTTCTTCTGGAAGCGCCATGGCAGCTATGGTTGAGGCGGCTCGTGACATGAACCTGACTGAAGACGATGTCGTGGTTGTCATACTCCCCGACAGCATTCGCAGCTATCTCAGCAAGGTACTTGGAAATTCAAAATCTCTACGATTTATTCTTACTAACAAGCAATAGTTTGTTGATGACGACTGGCTCGCCGCCAACGATCTGCTCCCTCCCACTCCTCCTCACTCACCTGACTCAAACGCACACCTCCGCCGCCTCTCGACCAGCAAGAAATCCGACCCCTTCCATGGCGCCACCATCGCTTCTCTGCGTCTGAAGCCCGTCACCACTGTCGCCGCAAACTCACCTTGCAGCGAAGCCATAGAAACCATGCGCGAAAAGGGCTTCGACCAATTGCCCGTCAGCGTGTACTCCTCATCTGGAAAGGCTCGATTAGTCGGTCTCGTCACTCTCGGTAACCTCCTCTCATACATTGCCGCTGGCCGCGCCACACCAAAGTCGCCCGTCGAGGATGTCATGTTCGATTTCCGCAAGTTGAACGAAGTCGTCAAGGACCTTGGCCGTCTCTCCCTCGACGGCGACAACGCCAAGAACACGCAAAAGGGCGGCAACAAGGGACGAAGAGAATTCGTCGAAATCACAAAGGAAACTACCCTTGCCGACCTCAACAAGTTCTTCGAGTGGAATAGCGCGGCGGTCGTTACGGAGCAGGTTGATGGCGAACACAGGGCTGTTGCCGTTGTCACCAAGGTGGATTTGCTGACCTGGATGGTTAGGCAGGGTGGTGCTAATGGGGCGTCGAATTAGATTTGCATGACTTAGATGGATATCTGGAGTTCTTTTTTTTTCTGGGGAAAATGGGGCATACGAAGATATGTAGATACGGCATGATTTAACAACTGGGTCTACGGGTACTAGATGTACAGAGACTTCAACGTCTATGAACATATTTTGCTTGTTTTTGGGGGGTCGAAAAGGTTCTTCGTGGCAAGTGATGATGCTGATTACCATCAATTTGTTTCTGAACATTTTGAATGACTTTGTGACTTCTTTTCTGGAGTTCTCATCTTTCATATAATGTCCATTATGTCGAGACTAATGTAGACGTCAAGCCTTGCTAGCGTGTAGTATGGTTAATTCGAGCTCTGTAGGTTCATTATTTTTTTTTTCAGAACTGAAAGTTAGTAAGAGGGTATTGACTAGGAGATGGTATCTAGGTGTAATACACCAAAAAATCACTCAGCGCGGCCTTGCGTACTATAGCGATACCTTCATATTGCTTACCGTTTCTCAGGTAATTTTGTAGTTTGATACTAGTTCATATTAGCATCGCTTGCAAATACTCTTTTTGATCGTTGAAGAATGCTCGGGACGAGAGCAATGAAGTTAGTCAGCTGACGTCGCTGTAGTACTTTGCCGTGGAGGAGTACCAATCATCCGATAATTGTGCAGACGGGCCAAACAGCACCCCACCATCTCAATGCCATGCACTGTAGCCCGCAATTCCAACAACAACCGTCACAAGCTTCTACCAAAAGACAAGACAAGAGGAAAGAAAAAAAAAGAAGGAACAAAAGAGCGTCAGCTGCTTCAGATCTTTCCTTACTTATGCCACGACAGCCAGCACATGACCACTTTTCCCCTTCCAAACACGCGTCCAAGCGATTCGCATACCCAGACCGCCCCGAGTTTCGCATCGCACGCGTTCTTTTAGGTCGGTCATGATGTAACGAGGGCAACAACAACCCCCGAGTCCCGCCTCGTTAGCGCGGGGCGCGACGGACGTGGGGAACCGAACTTGCACTTTGCCGGGGGACACACACACACACACACAGCAGGAACAACAACCTTCTCACACACCCTTGTTGGTGTGTGTGGGTGTGTGTGGTGCGTTGTGCCCCGCCGCACAACACCCCCCCCAACACGGAGCTTGTCCTTGAGGGGAATCCCATCGGGACGGTATGCGGTAAGGGGGGGGGGGGGGGGTATTTCGATTATTATTTGTTTACTAGTAGGCTGTGAAACGTGATCCGAACGGTTTGTTGGATGCAAAAGTGTTTTATTGAGGTGAAGTGTCGTCAACTTTTGCATGTACTTGATCTCTCTTCTCCCTCTTCTCGCCTTTTCAGATTCGCATTGAGTAGTCCGCCGTATTGCTTTCAAGGGTATACAGTGTAAACGCATCGAACAGTCGTCATGTCGGATAATATCTATGTGAAGAGTGTGGCGGGCACTTGCATTACGTTCTCTTTTATCCTCGCTGGTACGTTGACATGTCGCTCTTCCTTGCCAAAAATACTTCAAGGAAAAGTCATACTAAGATGATGTCGCAGGAAATGCCATTACACAATCCTACATGACGGTCCCCGCCCTCCTCGTCAACTTCCCCCCCCCGGGCTCACCAGACCACAAAGACCGCGCGCGCCTCCTCGGCCGCCAATGGCCGCTCTGCTGGACAGTAGGCAACCAATTCTTCCGCCCCATTTCCACCCTCGGCTTCCTCGGGTACGCCTACGCGGGCTACTCTGTGTACCGCGAGGGCATACTTGCGCGCAGCGACTGGAAGCTTTTCGGTGTAGCGGCACTGATGCATCTGACGACGATTCTGCACTCGGCTATTAATATGCAGCCACTGAATGATAAGCTGGAGGCACTGGCGGAACGGAGCAGTGAGAAGGAGTTGGGCGAGGCGCAGGAGATTGCGACTAAGTGGGCGAGCTGGAATAGGTTGAGGTTGGTTACGCCGGTTGTGGCGGGGGGTTTGGCGCTGTGGAACTTGCTTTCTTTGTAGAGGGCTGGGTGCAGAGTTGGGTTTGCTGCGGTGGTGAGGAGAAAAGGTTGGCTTTTCGTTGGTAGCCATGGGATGCATCCTTTGTAGGACTTTGTGAATGATTAGCATGAGAAGAATGAAGCGTTTCATTGTTCTCTTGATCCTGAGATGTCATTTTGCGTTGTGTGACGTTCTATCTTCATGCTGAGAGCATGTATTCATATACCTGGTGTCTTTTATGAATTACTCAATCAGCAATGGATTTTGAAGTCATGTCTTTTACAGTGTACACCTTGAAATGAACATGTGAACTTGTGAATATAGAAGGCAATAGACTACTGAAAAAGTTCAAACATTGCTAGGCAAGCAAATAATTCACAGAGACTGATCAAGGCAAGGATCTGCCGAAGTATTCAAATTCCCTTATTCCTTAAATCTGCCAACACTACTACCTCTTGATAGCCTGATCTTTCCAGCCACTCCTCTCCGCAAGCCAAGTCTCAAAATCACACAACTTGGGCTCTTCCTTCTTCAACTTGCTAATATCAGCACCATAGCCCTCAGCCGCAAACCAGCTAATCATAACATTCACTTCTGTCACCGCCCACATGAGCGTTGACCCAAAGAAACCATATGTCGCAGGGAGGGGGCTGCCAATGACCCGCTCAAAGCACCCGCTCATCTCATCCATGGTCAGCTCGCTGCCCGCAAGACCCTCTGCACGTCCATTCCACTCTTCATGATCAACAAACGCACGCGCACCAAACAGTCCGATATCCTCGACCGAAACCCACTGAAGCGACTTTCCCTGCAGGGTATCGCGCAGCGCGGCAAGGAAAACCTTTGTGGGAAACGCAGGGGTAAGGTTATCCATGAAGGCCACGGGACGCAGGATAGTCCAGCCCATGTTTTCTCCGTTCTTACCCGCCTTCTCGAGAAGATGCTGCTCAATCTCGTACTTGCTCTGGAAATGTGGGATGGGCGTCTTGTTCTCGAAGCTGCGCTCGTTGCCGCCGCGGTCAACGCTTGAGTAGACAAAGTGCGTGACGCCTTGTTCGATGGACTCGTCAATTAGGGCGTTGCCTTGCACAACTTCGCTCTCGTGGGTGACGTTTTTGCCGAGCGAGACTTGGACGGAGTAGACACCCCAGACCTTTTCTTCTTTGCCGGCTTCCTTCAAAGCGGCTTTGGCGGAGGCGAAGAGCGCTTTAGGGTCGTCGAGGTTGCCTTGTACGAGCTTGACGTCGGGATGGCGCTCGACAATCTTCTTGGCGGATCCAGAGTTGGCATCACGGGTGACGGCCAAAAGCGTAAACTGTGAGCTAGAAGGGTGCGATGCGAGTTGTTCGAGCACAGCACCGCCTTGCTTGCCCGTGGCGCCGGTTACGAGAATGGCTTTTGTGGCGGCCATGGCGAAAATGCTTGATTGTTAACGAACTTGTGGTTTGGCTTGTTGATAAACCTAATAAGTTGAATTGCCTTCTTAAGCCTCAAAAGATCAAATGGCAGTAAGAGAGGATCATGGATACGAAAACGTAGTGGCAGCATCACTGATATGCATGTAAGACTTTCACGTGATTGTGTCGCACAAAGATAGGGACCACCGGCCCCGCAAAGATGCTCCGTTTCTTCTGGCAGTGATTCCAGACGCACTACTTCCGTGTGCAGAGAGTGTGGGCTACGGGCGAATGAATGATGTTCTCATAAGGTTTCATGTGGCGTCGGGTCGGTGAGAAACCCCACCGACCGCATATGCACTGACAACGGCTGTGCTCGAGAGCAGTTGACGCAGACGAGACGGGGTTTTTCATGTTTGACTTCCGGTGTTGCAGATACACGTGCAAAGATGAAATCAAGCGTGGGATATGCACGTAGATCAACCAAGGCGAATTGCCGGAGTTTGGTTTGTTGATCAGTTCGGGTAGAGCTGAAGGAAAGTGACGACACCGGTCCTCCACGCTACCAGCAGTGACGGACTGGGATGGCCATTCTTGTGATGGGCCTAGCAATGAAGCCAAACGGTAGCTCGGAGACTGACACCATGAAAAGCCATCTTCAAACAACGAATCATCACATCTTAAAGCCATCGAAATGACAGACCTCCTCCACTTCTCGCAATCAGAAATCCGCTTCGCAACCGCGGCTCTCGCAGCCATTGCAACCCTTGCACCACTAGCATACTATCTGTATCCCTCACAATCCCAAGAAAGCACGCCACACATGCAAACCTTCAACGCCTTTATAAGAAGCTACTCCACTCTGCGTCCCCACGCGCTCACCACGCACGCCACCCGCGACTTCACCCTTTCCTCCTTGCCTGCTGACTTGGGACTACCACCCTTGCCTATCCGCGCATTCCGAGATAATATGGAAGCCATGTTTGACGTCTTCAGCAGCTTCGAAGTGACGCCTCAGGACGACGGGTACGGCGGTCCCGCGGTGTATTTCTCACGTGACACAGATACTGTTGTTGCGCATTGTCGCATGGGCGGCAAGATCAATGGGCAAGGGGACAAGGGAAGGGCGCTTGAAGCGAGTGGCATCACAGAATGGTGGACTGAAGCAGTCTTGTTTGTGAAGATGAGCAAGGATGGGAGGAGAATAGAGGGCGTAAGAGAGTTCATGCATAGTAAGAAAGTAGAGGAGTTGCAGATGAGGCTGGAAACTGTACTGGGTGAGTGAATTCGATGCTGTATTGGTGATGTAATTATCAGCGCTTTGCTTTTCTCAACACGTGTCGCACTTCAAAAAGAGTATGTGCATCTTCGGAGATGGGCAAATCCTCCATCATATGAATCACGTTGCACGTCCATCCCATCAGGAACCCTCCAGCAAAGGGAGGAAGGGGAGGAGGGGGGGCGGGCATCACCCTCATCAGATTTCCCACTTTACGCATAACCAAAAAGCAATACTCGCATTAAACAACAATGCCAATTCATCACAACAAACATCCTGATTCGCATTCCATCCGCCCCTCCGCCCCCCAAATTCGCACCCGCAAGGGGGGCACAGCAACTGCACATTGCGACTTTTCCTGCATCCTCGACCCCACCCACCCTTGAAAAAAAAAACCCCCTACCCTAGCAAAGTCAGACAATAACAATAATAACAAAAAAAAGATCACAATCTGACCTCTCCGCATAAGCACGTAGCCCCCCTTGCAACACATCTGTGCCACCGCATCCCACCCACACCCACACCCCCTCCATAATCCTCTAGCGCCCACCACCCCACCCATCGGAAACGTCATCATATATTTTCTTCTTCTTTGGGTCTTCCACGGAGCACCGCGCATGCCTCGCTTGCATTACAAGTGGCGGGTCTCTGTCTGCATTTCCCTGGGTTTCTCAAAGTTCCCGATGGAGAGCCGTGTGGAATCTTTTTTCGGACTTTTTGAAAAAAGAGGTGAGTTTGCTTTATTGGGGGATTGGAGATGGTGGTGGTTGGTGGTGGGTTTCAAATCGAGGAGGGGGGATGCACTTGTAGGATTGTTTGTACCACAATTGGCATGTTTTTCCTCGGATCAGAATCTCATATTCTCTATGAGTTTTGTCATGGGAATCGTGATTGATGGGGAAGGTATTTTTTTTTTTGCTTGTTTCTTTTTGGTGATGAAATGGTCATGTGCCTTTTGTGAGTAAAGGTGATGCAATGCGGTGTTCTATTTTCTTTCGAAAAGAAAGACGAGAGGCTTTGCTGGCACGATGACGGGCGAGTGTGTATGTATGTGTACACCTGCGCAGCGAGAATCGTGTTGCATGTCTACTATTTTCCTTTTTCTTTTTGGCCTTGCTGCACATGGACACGCTTTCCCGTCGAGATTCCGTACCAGAATTCAACAAGGGGACCAGGGCGACGACATTCCGGGATATGCGAGGGAAGGCACATGCATGCAGGGTATTTGATATGCAAAGTAAGCGAGCGACAACGTGGTGTGTCGTGTCGCACCGAGGCGCATGTGGATGTGGGAATGCAATTGTGATGTGAAGACTGTACGCTTTGGGGAGCTGGAATTGCAGAGAATACGGAGTTGCAGGGGGTAAACGGAGGATGAGCGCCAACGAGTCAGGAGAGTGGTCATTTGTTGGGAGAGATAACCGAGCCAACGGACCCTCCCGCTGATCATGTGCTTATGCTGCATGGCAATGTACGAGTGTTCTGGAAAGTACCCTGGGCGTGACGGAAAGTTTGGAGTCGTCCAGTTATAGCATTGCTTGTAGTACATGGTGCCAGCACAAGTATTGAAAGGATGTTGATCAAGTAGTAACAATTCGATATCATTATCATTAGGCTAAATATCAAAACCCTGAGTAAGCAGAACTATTCTCGGTGACTATACCGCATAAACAAGTCTCGGAAGCCTTGCTACTCCCAGTCACCAGCACCGAGATCAATGGTCTTGCCGGCCCTCATGTCTTCCATGATGTTCTCAATGCTCCAGGGCTCGTACTTGTATCCCTTGGGGTAGTTGGGCTCGAATTTGTCTTCATCCTTCATGTCGATACCTTCCTTTAGAGACTGAGCACTCTTCTCATAGTTTTCGTAGGCATAGGCCTCTGGGTCATGGCCCCACACCCACTTGGGAAGCTTAGGTGCAGCACGACGTGGGTCCAACTTAACCTTATCCCAATCGGTGTCTTGGAGGAGCTCGGCATTAGAGAAGCCTAGCTTTTGAGCGCAAGAGTTGCGAATGAAACTTTGATTGCGAGTCAGTCTCAGTGCAGATGTGATTAGGGGAAACAAAGCAGGCGCTTACCGGAATCGGATGTGGACACGAACAGACTGAGGAATGTTCTCCTTGCCGCCAATCTGGAGACACGAAGCTATTGAGATAGCATCCTCAATCGCTTGTGTCGCGCCGTTTCCAGAGGCCGGGAGATAAGAGTGTGCGGAATCGCCGATCTGAATGACGCGAGCACCAGGGGAGCACCAGCTTGGCTGGGGATTACGCCAAAGCAGTTCAAAGTTGACAATCGTGTTAGGTGGTGTTACTTCGACAAGTTGCTTGAAGATCGGAGCCCACTTAATCTTCTCCATGCCGGGCATGGTGTCCATGCCGTCGAGCACCTCTTGCTTATCGATCGTGTTGCTCCAACTTTCTTTTTCAGTACCAGTAACCTGAAACACTTTAGTTAGGCTTCTCAGCGATGCTTAGTCTGAAGCTTACATCGTGGTTCATAATCCAAACCATGACATCTTCACGGGACAGAGTAAGAGCGTATGTGGATGGACTAGAGCGGGTCAGAATAATCACATGATGGGTCGCAAATCACTACGTACCCTAGCCATGTCCTCACGATAGGCTCGTTTCCAGGCATCATCTTGAAGAACTCCTCGACCTCGGGGTCCTTGGCCAAGGCTTCCCTGGGGAACGCAGCGCGCCACATAGCCCTGCCTGAGGGTTTTGCGCGCACCTGTCCGCCAACCAGTTTCTGACTCTTGGAACCAACACCGTCAGCTGCAATCACAACATCTGCCTCATAGCGTTTGCCATCATCGGTAACGCAGCCACCCTTCCCTGTCTGTTCATCCTCAAAGTAGTCAATGACCCTGCGGTTGAACTCCACGGAAACACCAAGGTTCTCGACTGCGCTCACAAACATCTTGTAGACGAGCGGGCGCATCTGGAACTCGCCAGGCGGTGTGTCGGGGTCCAGCCCCTGGGCACGCAGACGGTCCGCGACCTTCTTGGGCCCGATAACAACCTCACCAGAGTGTTTGAAAGTCTCGATCCAGGCATTATGAAGTGATATTTTCTTATACTCCTTGAGAAGTTCAGGCCAGTGCTTCAGAAACCGTGTCGCGCTGAGGCCCATGAAATACATGTCACCTGAAGTTGATCATAAGCAATATGCTCCACGCTAGACCCCTAGGTGCCTGCTCACCAGCTGTGTTAATGTCGGCATTCCTTTCCAAAACTCGCACATTGTGGCCTTTGCGCGTGCACTCGAGGGCGGCAACTAGTCCAGCAAGACCAGTCCCAACAATCAGGACATCGATGCCAGTCTTGGGATAAGACCCTACTGGCTTCGACTCCATGGTCGAGTCACGGGAGGTGAGTGCGTGAGGCATGATGGCGATTTCTTTCGTAGGGTGTAAAGGGAGGATGAGAGAGGGAGTGTCGTCGAAGCCGACATGAACCCCAACATGCCTGCTTTTCATACACGTCGAATCTTCGCTGTGTTGGCATTGTCCGTTGGGGTACCAGGGAGGGTTGCCGAAGGCCTCTCGGATGTCCGGGTGGTCGGTCAGCTTCAAACATACGTTCTTTTGCGATCGCACGACGACAGTCACGCAATGCAAGCATCAACACCTCTAGTGGCAGATGTCAGGAACGCGGTCTGTTGAGCTTGCGCTACGTCCGATAGTGATGACGCTAACTAGAAACTCCCGGGAGTACTTTACGCCCGTGCATGCAGCGCTATGGTTCCCCGCAAACTCCGGAAGCCAAGCTTGTCGACGGTACACTAAGTCTGCTCGAAGAAAAGTGTTTTATCAAGCCTCCCATGTAAGATGCAGACGCTTGTCAGATGCTGTGGATCATCGCAGCCTATGATGGTTTGCAGACGATAGGCCACCGCCACCCATGTGATTTGAAAGCCGTTTTACATGGCTGGTTTCAACCACCTTCCCTAATGATACCCCTAGTTTTCTATGCATAGCTATTGGAGACGTCATGACATTCAAGCGAGCCGTGTTACATGTCTTTGCGCGGAACTCAAGGCCGAAGAGACTTACATCTGCCAGAGGGGGACCGGGGTAGGCTCAGTACACGACGTGCCACGCTCTTGCAGACTATCAGGGCATGACTTGGTACACAACACGGCGCCCCCAAATGCATTGTGACACTTTGATAGAAAGTCTTGACAATACAAAGCCTCGCCGAGGAGAGTACAGCAGCGTGATCATGTTTCCGGTACCCAATAGGAGGGCTTCTTGCAGACGGCAAGGCTGTCTTTTTGGGGGCAAAAGGTCGTGGCTTTCTCGCAAAAAGTAGGGTAACAGGGGATCGGCTGGTAGAATGATGTTTCGTCACTCGCATCTAGTCCTCGTGGCTATGCTTGGCTGGTCTGGTACGTTCACATCCAAGCATCAGCGCTTAGTCCATGACGATCTCTATTCTCTTTGGGCCCACCCAGACATCCTGGACCTAATCTGAACCATCTCAACGTGTCATAAGTCGGTGTTCGTCAGCACCGACCTTGAAATTTTCCACTGCTGGGGGTATCAGGATGTCGAGTAGGCAAGGATGTTGTTGTCGTGGGGTCCTGACCAAATATTGGCTCGGCATATTTCCATCGATGTCCATTGGACAGCATGATGTCTGTCCCTCGAAGCGAAACTTAGGCCATATCGGTGGTGCCTATGTTCACGCCGATGGATGTAGGGTCATGGATCGTCTCATCCCACATCAGTCCCTGTATGCTCGTACATAAAGCACATCCTGGGGAGCCGGAGAACAGAGTGTGTACCTGACAGCTGTGGTGTGATATCTACCAGGCTTCTCACGCATCTTTGGTCGTTGTCAGTGTGTCCTCATTTACTTCCCGTTCTCGTACCTGTTTTCGTTCTCGAGGCTTGGCTACCGGCTGTCGACGCCTACCATATTTGACCCATACCTTTCGACACTCTCCTTAATCACACTTGCGTTACCGACATGCATTCTTTCACGGTGTATGCGCTTGGCGTGGCCGTTGCTGGCCTTGTCGTATACGCTGTATTGGACGCTGTTGCCAAGTACGACAAGCGATACAATGTTCAGAACATGCCTGGACCACGGCTAGTCCCGTGGATTGGTCGTATTCATGACCTTCCCATCGAGTTTATGTGGCTGAAGTTCAAGGAGTGGTCCGACATGTATGGCCCCATCTACAGGACCAAGATGTTAGGCGACAACTTTGTCATAATCTCAGACGAAAAGCTTGCCGAGGAAATGCTGGTGAAGAAAGCCAAGGTGTATTCAGACCGACCTGAGATCAAGTCGTTGTTTGATGCGAAGAGCACATATGGTTCCATGGAGTATCTGCCCCTTATGGGCAAGAATCGTATGTTGACCCCTAGCGGGCGAAGGATGAATCGGACTGACAAGACAATAGAGTACTGGGCTCGTCAGCGAAAGTTCACACACTCTTACCTGACCGGCGCAACCAATGTACAGTACAATGGTATCATGGAGTTCGAGGCCAAGCGATGGATGGCCAGGCTTTTGGAGAACCCCGATGACTTCTCTGCCTCCCTCGAGGACATGTGCTCCAAGGTCATGTGCCAACTGACATGGGATGATGCCTCACTTAGTACCCCTCTTACCCCTAGCGCGTGGGGCCTGCTTACACAAATGTCCCCTGCCGGTCCAATCACCAACGTTCTTACTCCTCTTTGGGACTACTTGCCCGAGCCCATCAACCCGTGGAAAATTCGTGAGCGTAAGCGCCATGACGACCAACAAGCCTTTTTCATGGAGTGCCTACAGAACACTAGGAGGAAGATGGAGAAGGGCCAACAGCGAGCTTGCTTCACCAAGAACTACCTTGAGACTGCCGAAAAGTCAAACATCTCTGGCGATTATGAGGCCTCGTGTGTCATTGGAATGATGGCGCTCGTTGGCATCTTTACTGTTACTGGACCTATTTACTACTTCTTGATCAGCATGGTTCACCACCCAGAGTGGCAGGTCAAGTGCCAGAACGAGATTGATCGTGTTTGCGGTGACAAGCCTCCTTCTGTTGCTGACTTACCAAACCTTCCCATCTTGCGCGCGTGTATCAAGGAGACAATGAGGTGGAAGCCCACTGTTCCAACTGGTATGTCAGTTCGCTTAAGTTGACTGCATTTGCACTAACCGGGAGAATAGGCGTTGCGCATGAGGCCGAAGCAGACGATTGGTTCCATGGTTACTTTATCCCCAAGGGTACGCGCATTCTCCCTCTTGACTATGCCTTTCTCCGCAACCCTGTCAAGTACCCTGAGCCCGAAGAGTTCCGTCCCGAGCGGTGGTTGGAGCCTGAGTGGCCTACGTTCCAAGCGCCATTGACCAAGTACCCTGACATTGTAGGCATGACGTCCTTTGGGTGGGGTCAGCGTCAATGTCTAGGCATGTCCATTACTCGGGACGAGACGGTGACAGGTTGCGGAGCGCTCATGTGGGCCTTCAACCTGAAACGCAAGATCGACCCTGTCTCGGGCCAAGAGATCGAGGTACCCCTCAACAAGTCCAACTCGCTTCTCATCATTAAGCCAGACCCGTGGGAGATGGCCTTTGAGCCGAGAAGCGCAGAACGCAAGCAAGAGGTGATTCAACTGTGGGCAGAGGCGGAGGCCAAGGATAGGGTGGAACGCGCCGAGTTTGCGCGACAGGCTGAGATGGAGCAGGTTTTGGCGCAACCTTAGATATTGTTTGATACCCGTTTACTGAAGCTGTTGAAGGGTGCAGCAGTGTGGCTGGGCGTTTGTAAACCATGGTTTCTTTTGTTTTCTTTTAGTGCAGCGACACATATTTCCTTTGTCGGCATAATAGGTAGCTATAATGCATCTCTTTGACCCCTTGACTAAAGCTGGTGTTGATGGTTTTTTTGTGTCCCGAAATGCGAAAGAGTGGAAAGGGCCGTGGCATGGCTAATTTTGACAAGCGCGAGTGGTGCTAGATATGTAGAGCGTCTAGCGACTCGTATTCGCAGTGAGGAGCCGGCCACGGGGCGCTATGCTGGGCTGAGCTGAGCTGAACATGGCGCGCTCTGCCAGGCCAGGGACTATGGTGCTGGACGTCCGTGTCCGCTGCGATCAGAAGGCGAAGACGAGTGCGGAGCTCCGTAATTACGTAGCGCAGTGAAGGACCAGGGTGCATGAGGATGCATGCAGACTACGTCTGCCCTGACATGGAATACTCCAGTTACCCCTCTATTGACGGCGCCAAGAAGCATCATGTGACTGCTCTGCGAGCTATGGTGTTCTGTAATAGGCGGCTAACTTATGCCCCTCCATCCGCCCTTGGTCTTTTAAAAGCTGCCCCTCATCACTTTGTTCAACAACACTCCATCCTCACACACACTTGTTTGCACATACAAACCCTACTCCCATCAAAATGTCCAACCCCCGTGTTTTCTTCGACGTCAGCATTGGCGGCCAGCCCGCTGGCAGGATCGTCATGGAGCTCTACGCAGACAAGGTCCCCAAGGCGAGTACCCCGCCGTCAGAATCTGCACCATCGCTCTTGTTTTGTTTTTTGCAAGTGTTCCAAGTAGTGAGCCACCAGCTAACCACCATTGACAGACTGCTGAGAACTTCCGCGCCCTCTGCACCGGTGAGAAGGGTACCGGCAAGTCAGGAAAGCCCCTCCACTACGAGGGCTCCGTCTTCCACCGCGTCATCCCCCAGTTCATGCTTCAGGGTGGTGACTTTACCCGCGGCAACGTACGTAATTGCTATAACCGAGTCTGTCAACGACGAGCAGCTGGCTGACGTAGCGCAGGGCACCGGTGGTGAGAGCATCTACGGCGAGAAGTTCGAGGACGAGAACTTCAACCTAAGGCACACTGGACCCGGTGTTCTCTCCATGGCCAACGCTGGACCTGGTATGTTTACAAAGCTATGTGTGCGTGGGCAGAGCAAGCTAACCAAGTCGTCTAGGTACCAACGGCAGCCAATTCTTCATCTGCACTGTCAAGACCTCATGGCTGGACGGCAAGCACGTCGTCTTCGGCCAGGTTGTCGAGGGCATGGACGTTGTCCAGGCTGTTGAGAAGGTTGGCTCTCAAACTGGCAAGACCAGCAAGGAGGTCAAGATTGAGAAGTCCGGCCAGCTGTAAATGCTTAGCCTAGCTGCCAAGTCCGACTTTGAGTGATGCGACCGGATCGACGATGACGACGATTGACGATATTACCAAGTCAATGAGCGGCACTGGTCAGTCGTAGTACCAAGCTGGGAAATGATACAGACTCTTGCGCGCAATGTTTCTCCCATGATTGTACTTGCTGTGATGTATTCGTGTGCAATGTGAAGATGGTCTTGAGAGGTGATTTCCTGTCTTTCCAATTGTCGCCAGCAGCTGGAGGAAAGGTGGGGCTTGCATGGATAGACTGGACAAACGGGTGCCGGCTCCGCCTCACTCGGAGGGGTATGGGAAGGGCTCAAGCGGAGCAATTGAGGGCGTGTCTTAGTAATTGGACAGATGGCCATGTACATCTACTACATACGTACGTACTCTGCCTTGATGGTAAAAACATGGCATAGTGGGGACTTTGGTGATTACCGTTTCCGGAAGGGCAGCAAAATGTCTAGAAGCCCTGGGGGCACGTAACTGAAGCGCTGGCAGTGCGCTTAACCCAAACAGAAGAGAAAGTGGAAAAAGATGCATCCAGGGGCGCAAACATGGAACAAGCTTATCAAAAAGCCAGTCTTGTATCGATATCTGACTCGGCATCTTGATTGTGAGTTGTGAAGTTTGATTACAGCAAATTTTTCAGACATGACGTGTGAATTGGATTATGACTTGTTGTCCATGTTGTTGTCGTTGCGTCGTGCTTGTTCTTCTTCGAAGCCACCACGTACCCCGCCTTGATTGGCTCCACAATTCGTGCAGCTAGGTAACCTTTTCATCCTGGGGAAGAATGCATAACGGAAAAAAGGAAGAAAAAAAGGACAGAGAAGAGGCTGCGAAGTGATGCAATCGAACAGTACGGGTGGCGCAGAGAAAGAAAAGGTGTGTGGGGATACATTTCTCGTGTAATCACGTGTGGTGCGCCAGGTTGCCACACAGCAAGCCCCAGAGTAACCAACGACGCTGGCATTCGATAAGCAAGAATGGCGCGAGTGATGCCCAACGGCTTCCTTGCGCCAGGGACCTGCTATGCTGTCGCTCACCATCTTCGATCTCCGTGGCGATCATGTTCACTCATCCGTCGTGGGGGATTTCAGTCACTGGGCAATGGGTCAGGCAGCTAGCGGCCGTAGTTGGACGGAGGCTGGTCCTTGTCAAGGCAGCGTCCAGCCTTGTTGCGTCAGAGAGGCGGTTGCATACTCGGCCGCGACCCAAGGAATATGCAATTGCAAGCCGACAGCTGCCGCAACATACCGTAAAGTACGTACGTACATACATGCTTAGATATCGCATATACTACTACATGGTAGTACGTACAAACATATGTAATACAAGAGCGTGGGATATGACGTCGGCATCGGAGTCGACGTGATGGCTAAATGCCACACAGCGGAACGAGTCTCGCCATTGTCTGCTGACAACCGGGACAGGGCATGGAGAAACAGCATGAAATATCGATACACGTGGGAGGATCAGCCACCAAGGAGCGTCCCGTAAGTGCCCGGATCCGATGGGCGACCGAGAGCTCGTCTCACAACAGCCAGTGCGGTTCCGAACATGGAGGGTGCTGGTGCTTCTGCCGGGTGTGTCGCCGCGGAGTGCTTGCTGGGCGACATTGTTTCCTCTTTGTTTCAACGGTGGGCTGTGGTTGCGGGTGGTGCAGACGGCGCAGGAAGCGTCGCGGTTTGGCAATGGAGCACTCAATTGCACTCGGCCGGTTGTCATGGCGCGCGTGGGCGTTGGACAAGGTTGGCGGACGAGGAGGGTCAGCGGACGGCAGCGATTCGCTGAGGATGCTGCAGCGGACCCGATGCAGGCAAAGTCAGATGGCCTAGGAGGTCTAGATGGTTGCCAACGGCGCTGACGATTAGCTGCAAGCGGCCAAGGCCCATTAAGCGTGTGCAGCGCGCTGCGCGCAGGTTGCAGTGCTTTGCAGCCATCTTGGTTGACGCTGATCGACCGCATTGGGAACGATCAACCGGCCTCGAGGCATCCAGAACCCCGCGAGCACACCACTACTCTCCCTCTCTCACCCACCCCGTCCTCCTCATCCCATCCACGCACGCTATGCGCTGCGCCTCCATTCGTGCTGCTCTCTCACCCACAGGCTGCACTTTGTATTAATCCCCCCTCTCGGCCCTTGCGCCCGCCTTGTGCCAGGTCACCCTTTCGTCAGCTGTCTCGGATCGCTGCGCCGCCTGCTTCACCCCAGGCCCCAGTCTCTCATAGTCTATGTATACGCTTGTCTGCGTTGCACTATAACGCCATTCAAACACAATAAACCATCTATTCACACTCTCCGCCTCTGCTCCCGAGTATCCCTTTGATCGCGTGGCTGTCGACACGTCACATCACATACACATACACACACCACACACGCATCACGTCATGGCGCCATCCGGGCATTGGCGACAGTATCAGTCCAGCAACAGTACCACTTCAGGTCGCAGTGAACACAGCGACCGTTCCTACGAAACAGCCCCAACAGAGTACAGCGGCCGGAGACCGTCTCTGGCCTACAGCGAAACATGTCATGGCCGCATACAAGGACGCTATCAGGAACACGATTACGCTACGCCTCGATATCAAGTCGAGCCTTACCAGCAGTTTCCTCCACGCTCATCGGTCGACACGTATGCATCGACATCGGAAGAGGATCTCGCCGATGATTTCGAAGGCATGCCCGACTACGATGTCCCAGTATATCGTCATGAGCCGCTGGGCGGCGACGCCATTCCCACCACCCCCCGCGACTTTGGAGAGCTCTTTCCCACGTCAAAACGCATATCAATACGACATGACGACTCGACAATTGACGGAAACATGAACCTGAGGGTGGACACACAGGTCGAGGATCGATCACACCGGAAACAGAGCTACACTCTGTTCCATCTCCGCATGCAGGACCTTCGCACCCGTCAATTCTCGCTTCGTCGCTACTGCAGAGACTCTGGCCGTGAGGTTTGCCACTCAACACGCAAGTACCAGAAGCCCGCCACCGAGATGCGGCCAGTGCTGCAGCGTGCCAGCACAGCCCTCGCTAGTCTTGTCAAATCCGAATCACGCCCCTCGACATCAGCTGGCCTGAAGCGAGCAGACTCGGGATATGACTCAATGCACCACATTACTCGCCGTGACGACGATGATGATGACGACGACGATCTAGTTGAGTCACGTCCCAAAACCGTGGGCTACTTCAAAGGCCGGGCACTGATTCCGACGAATACCATCAAGCTCGAGTTTTCCAACTACGCCCACATTGATGTTAAGAGACGTGGCGCCAAGTCTTACAAGAAGTATGCGTTTGAATACTGGGGCAACGACTATTCGTGGAAACGCATCATTAAGAAAGAAGGCCAGCAAGAATCCATTTCCTACTACTTGGTCCGCGACGACAACGACAAGGAGCCGCTCGCCCACATCTGTCCTGTGCGCGTGACACCCAGCGAAGCGCATGAGGAGGCTGCGAGGGGTGGCTGGGTGCCCCCATGCTATATGCGCATCACCGATGAGCGGATCCTGAGTTCCGACTCGGACATATCTGAGTAAGTCATAAACTACGATCCCGCCGCTACGACAGGCAGCAAGCTAATATTGATAAACTAGTGTTGTAGTTGCAACGGGTCTAATGGCACTTGTGGATGACTGCATCAAGCGACGTTTCCACTCGAAGCAGACTACGCACATGCACATTCCGCTGCTGCGCAACTCGTCTTTCAAGATGGCCAATTTGGAGTACATTGGACCCAGGCGGTTGATTGATGAAGTCTTCAACCGAAAGCAGCACGACGGTAGCACAGCGAAGAGACCACCACCACCGGCGGCTGTGCGTCGTGTCGCGACGTGAGGTGTCGGCCTGGTTGATTTGCTTCACATTTGCTCATTCGAAGCCCACTGCGTTGGCGCATATCCCTGCAATCGTAGGGTAGGTGCAGCATCTAATGGTACACGTACGACGGAGCTGTCAGAACTGTTCTGTTGGGACAGGATCCGATGAACAGTGGTCGTTGTTACAGGGCTGGTTGTCGATTTTCTTTTGTGCTTATTTTTGTCTTGTTTGACGTTTGGTATGCGCATGGTCCCTTTGACCGCGGCACGGATTGCGTCATGAGTTTGCTGCATTTGTTGAGCGTGGGTTTCACAGGATACCATTCCCGCCAGGGACTTGAGCACGTTGAGACGATTGTCGAGTTATGTTTTTTTTTCTTGGTTACGACAAGCCACTCTATTCCTCGGATCGATACATGTTTTGGATCCACGTTACGATACCACCATTTATTTGGAACGAATAATGAAACTAGGGCCCGTTGCCCTCTGCTATTTTTGGTCCAATGCCCGCCACGTGTGAGACTGCTCTGTTTTGTTTTCTGTGTTGCTGGCGTCTGGATATGCAGGGCACGCCCCCAGGGTCGCAGTGAGGCTTCTGCACGCCTGCATGCGCTGGAGAGTAGACTGATAGTACACCTCCGTTGTGATGTTTGCTTACGCGTCGGGCTGGAGAGCCTGCATTGATGCGGAGTGAGGCTTCGGTGCGGGCTGAACAGTCTCGACAGGCTTGTGGTGGGAATTGTAGCACCTCGCACCAGGTGTCACGGGCAAGGTGTGAAGCGGATCGCCAAGGACTGCGATGGCACAACGCAAGGCTCTAGATACATGTTGACTTTTTGCTTTCACGATGATTGCACCGGACAGAGGGCAAACAGCCAAGCAGGTACCCGTTTACCTCTGTTGCCATGTGACAGCTGATTCCGTGGGCACCATGCATGTCATGCCAAGCCAGTAAGTGCGAACCGCTCCGTCTCTCCATATGCAAGTCGTTGTTAGACGCCATCCGCCGTCACCAAAGCACCCGCCACCCGCCTCACAATCCCCATCCCATGTCTGCCCGTCGCTGCCCGCTCACCTTTGCCCCCAAGCCATATTGTTCATGTCGCTGAAAATCTTCGGCTTATGATATCATGGCTGTCCTCTATGCCGACGACCGTGACGGGGGTTCTGGCTACTGCTGCATGGTGAGCTGGCTTCCCACTAGCATCATGCCTTGCAGCCATGTGCATACGCAATGGAATTCTCTTGGGCTCCAGTTCCAGAATAACCCTCACCAAACCCCCCAAACTGACAGCTTTTCAAACGGGCGTACGCTGCATGCAGCCCTTGCCCCATTCAGGGTACTGCCAACCGCGCTCTCGACGGCCATGGTTGCTCACCTGAGCTGTACCCACGCAATCCATCAACTCTCCGCATGCAGGATTCGGCTGCGCTTCGCCTTAGCCATGTTCTTGGTTCTCGCATACCCCATCGGCCCGCTCTAGAGGGCGCCTCTCGACCCAATGGCTTGGGTTTCGTTGAGCGGGTGCAAAAAAGTTCGCTGTGCCCCCGTTGAACCAGCTGGCTCTCGACGGCTCCTGGCAGTTGTGTGTGCAGCACAGGTTAGAAGAGAGTATGACTGACGAAGCAGCTTGCCGCTCATCTCTGTTACTCACTACTGCCACCGCCTGTCGCTCTGCTACTCATCGAGCCTCTGTCTCCATGTCGGCCGGGTTATAAGTAGCCCTTTTTGATAACTTCTCCGAGCATCGCTCAGCCCTGGTGTATCAAACTTTCCTTCCCCCACACTCTGTCCATCCTCTTGTTCACAAAGCATTGCTCCCTCTTCTTGCCTTCTTTCACGTGCCACTTATCACGCCTGTTCCAACTGATACTCCTGCTGCCTACAATGACGAGCCCGGATTCGTGGTCACAACGTCTTCGAGGTTGGTATTCCATTTGCCCCCACTCTGCCTGTTGCATTGCACACACACACATACACACAGTCGCCTGTTAACACTCCCGCTCAGAGCATTGCCTGGTCCGCAGTATACCAGAGCCAACTTATACGGATCTTTCGGATCGCCGAGGTACGGCGGCCCTTCTTACCCACCTTCCCCTGAAAATTTGCAGCACCACCATATTTCTACTTCAGCATCCACCCCTCAGCTTGTTAAGAGAATCAACTAACACCCCAGGCCAGGAGGCCGAACTGCATGGACCACCATGGTTTCTGTCAGCGGTACCAATTACCAAGCTCGCTTCTGGTACGACGGCGACTATCTTTCTCAGGCAAAAGAAGACTGCTCCGAGGTTGCGCTCAGGGCGATTACTGGATATGTGAATTCTGCGCAGACGCCGCCGCCAGCAAGCCACTATCGTAGCTTGGGCACGCAGATGAATCAGAGTATTACTTCTTGAACGATAGCTGTGACTCGACTGGGCCATGTTTGCTCGGATTTATTGAAATTGTCGCCAAAGATTGAGTCAAGTTGATGGGATTGGGAATTGGGAATATCCAACGCTCGAGTCACAAATCTTTTGTGATCGACAATAGTCACTCCTTTTTTGGTTGTTGTTTTTTTGTTGTTATCATTTGGAAGCTGGTGGTCATAGTGGCTTATCGACGTTAACTTGATTTTTGCTTGGGTTAAGGTAGGAGAAGGGGGAAACGGGATATGGGGCAATGGGGGGAAACCGGGCCGGGAGGTAAAATTCGTATTTCGAAATGTACTTGCATTCATTTATTTCGCAGTTTGGCTACTTAGCGGCTTGTCACTCGTCTGCCCTGCATTTGTATCAATACTATATTCTTTTTCAAGCATGGTTGATTGCTAAATGTCTATCTGTTTCTAACAGGCGTTATTGAACCGTGATACATAGACGATGATTGTGTAGACCGAAGAGCCTCATCTCACCCACCTTTCCCTACCCCTACCACAACGCGTGGACGCCTACCACCCAACCCACCACAACCCCCGGAACGAAAGCAAAAAAACCCTTCAAACCTTCGCGCAACCGCCCAGCCCACAGATCCGCACACCCGCCCCACGGCCCCCTCCCCCAAAAAAGCCGAAAGCGGAGGAAGAGAGAAAAGAAAGGACCAGATACTTGCCTTTCTTAGCCCAAACACTTACCTCCCCCCGTCCTTTCTACTCCTTACCCTTGTTAACCCGATGCCCGTCACATCACGCTTTCTTCCCCTTGCCCAACCGGATTGAAACCACGCCGACTACCCCAAGCCCTGTTCAGTCAAGTCAAGTAAGCCCCACGCGTTTACTTTGTCCCACACCACCCCTTCCCATCTATCTATCTTCATATAACGGGTCGCCCAATTAAAATGGTACGGACTTGTTTGCGCTTTTCTGTGATTGAGTCGGGGACCTTGAGGACTCGACTGGTGGTGGGGATGGATTATGTTGATGCGTGGGTGGGTTACATTGTATGCAGTTGGGGGGTGCGTAGTCGTGCATTGGGAGTGTAAGCGAGCATGGGGGAGGGAGATGCGCCGAGGGGTGGGGGAATTTGCTGAAGGCATGATAGGGATGGAAGAATGGGTCACAGTTGATTTACTACGCGTAGGTGTATCTGATCATACAGCTGTATGACTAGGGAGGAGGAGATGGCTTCACTGGTATCTGAGGGAGTTATGGCGTGGGCAGGAAGACCAAAAGGTAGTGGGCTTCACTCTCTGCTTTGCTCACAGCCTTGCGCGCATAGAGGCATCTTCAGCCTGGACAGTTCTAGAAGCGTATCCACTAGGATGAATGTGCAGGTTAGAGACAGGGGGATTGTGATCCGAATGCGAGTGATAAGCAGGGTCGTCATATGATTGATCAGAGTGACACATGACTGGCAGTTTTGGCCCCCCTTGGCTCTGCGTTTCAATGGGGCTCGCTGACGCCAGTGGGAGCACACGCGTTCCAGGGGTGGCGCCGAGTGGCTTCATGGTTCCCGAGGAGCTTAGAGGAATTCTCTTCATGTAGAAGCTCTAGTCCTGCCTCGATACGATGTCGGTTATTGAAGCGTGGATGGAGTGGTGTCACTGTATCATGGATGCATGGGTGGAAAGTAGTGTGACTGTTGCATTTGCTAGCTGACGCCTCCAGACCGGCAGACGCAAGTCTGAGTCGCATGACTGCAAAAGATTTCATTGAGACTAGGCATACAGAAAATGTGAATAGTTCCGAAAAAGCAACTCATAAATACGAAGTCATGTACCGAGCTACATGCTATACTTTCAGAGACTTCGGGTTCCAGTGGGTACTATATGTAATGCTGTCTCCTTACTCATTCACCCGCTGTTTCCATGCACTGATGCAGATCTTCGGGACAATTCACTCTCCGAACACAATCCAGGCTTCGCTTTTCCTCCTCAGCACTTTTCGAACAGTCTGTATTGACATCGATACCCTTGCTTTCCGAGGACCAGCTCACTTGCTGGTCTCTGGCAAAGAAGTTGCCGGATTGGCTCACTCGATCTCTCGCCTAAACACAGACGAACGCTTACGTCTCCAACAATCTTACTCGCTTGTCACGACCGATCCTTTGCCTGCCATGCAGCACCCATTACCGCAGCGGACTGCATCTCGCAGTGGCTAGACACGGCTGAGGATAGAGGATACCGCAATACGGATGGCTGTCCAACGCGACGGGCTTACTTGATGGAGACGCTCTAGAGACTCGGGTGTCACGGAAACGCATTTTTCTATCTCGACAAGGCTATCTACGCTCACTCCCAAGTCAGCCACATCGAGGACGGCTGCATCCTGTACAGGTCGATGCCTCCTGTTAACGTGGCCTGTATTTTCATTCTATGGATGAGATACTCGAATACACACTGATGACTCCTAGCTTGATTACGATATCAGACCACCGAGACCAGAGTCGCGCTCTACCCCCTCAGACACGTCCCTTCGTCCTTTTCAAGCACCTTGCAGCTACTACGACAATGACAAATAGCTCACCAACATGTCGGATATAAAAGCGCCACGAAATGGCACTATAGAGATGAAAGGAGAACGGTGTTGTAGTCATACGTGGCGGCGTACTACACACTCTACAGAATCTACCAATCCAACTTGTGGTATTCATGCATAGCGCTAACGTCTGCGCTGGCTAACAACTGCATCTAGCTCACACAAGCTAACGAATCACACACTTCTTTTGACCGGTCGCGGGAACGCAGAAGGGAACGGATCGTCTGCTCGCCCTTTTACGGTACACTTGGCCCGCAAGTCAGCAACTTCGGTGGTTCGGCTTAGTTCATGCAGTGGGCTCGCACCATACGGGTCGAGGAACACAGAGCAGCGACAGAAACTGCGATTCAATGACAAATGTAAAGTTGGTCGAGATTCATGCTCATTGCTCTTCCGCCATACGATATACAACACGTTTCCATGAGGGTCCCGCTATTCAAGGCCGCAACATCGGAAGAGAACACGATACACAACGAGGACAGACAGGAGCCAAAGGCATTAAAGTGCAGTTGCAATGCAAAGGAAGACAGCGGCACGGAACTTTCCTCTGATCTACCCCTTTGACACACTGCTACTTTATCTGGCCGAATGCGGCAATCAAGTGATTATTGAAACCCGCCGGCGAAATATCAAGGAAGATTGATGTGGTCTTGATTCAGAGGAAGCACAGGCATGGATACATGGCACAGCAGTGGAAGAAGAACAATAGGCTTCATCCGTCACCGAGCGGCCTACGCTTCGCTTCTGCAGATCAGGCATAACGTAAGAGAATATTCCAACAAGACTGTGCAACCTGTCAACTTTGAACGGGAACGACAGTTTTTTTTTCAAGCACGGCTGGCAGCGCAGGAACTCTAATAAAATTGCCCAGCTTTCAGGTTGCCGGTCCGACCCGTATCGGAGCGTACCTTCCGCTGATCGCGTGGGCACGTGTGCAACAACCTCTGTTTTGGGATGAGGACTCCTTTTCGCAGAAACCGAAACTCTTGTGTTATAGAATCGTTACTTGTCATGTGCCACTGATACCGTTCAATCAGAACGAGAGTGACTCGGAAAACTAACGGGAAACGCGGGAAGTACGGCTGTGACATTCTGTATCTCTCTGCATGAGTGTCCCTGCGGCCGGTGTCACAAACGCACGGGCGTGAAAGTCGCCGATGGGTCCACTGCACGTGGTTCTTGAAGCGCTTACAGGCAAAGATCCGGCAAGAGGCATGGCATCATCTCGTATTCTGTCTGTTCCATCTGTTCTATCTCGAAAAAAACAATGTGATCGCTCTACACGACGAGGGTGACTGCTTTGTACACCTGCACAGTATACTTCAACGACTAGGCCGTATGTGTCTGTCTGCATCCAGCGTCATAGACCTGTAAACAAGAGACTTCACGAGTTTTGCTAACCGTGTAGGCAACACGATGTTGACAGTTTTCCTTAGTTACGCTCGGCAACTCCAGTCATCGAGTCTCAGAGAAACCGCATCGGAATTCCACGTTCTATCGTATGCACTGCTCGGATTCAACTCCTAGTTTCTTCCAAACGTCTTGGAAAACCGCTTGTATGCGTTGTTTACCCGATCCTGTCCGCCGCCTGATCGTTCTCGACCCTCGTAGTCATCGTAAGCTCGAGATGGAGGAAGCGAATATCATCGCATGGATACAGTATTTTTGAACGGGTGCACAAACAAGGATGAGACGTCGATGCGAAGAACCTAAGCGGCGTCTCAGAGTGAACCTACGATGTGGTGATGACTGGAAGTACACGCTCCGACGACGTGCTGGGGCGGAGTTTAGTCCGCGAGCTTTTGCTTAGACTATGTGTTCGGACATCAGTTACAACTTCGGACCAAAACCGATATATTTCGATTGGTTTGAATCACGATGACGATATGCTGGAAACCTGATACTGGAGTATGGCTTTGGCGCGAACTCATCGCAGTCCATAGACCTACCGACAGTATGCATGGAAATGGGTCGCAGCAACAAGCCCAGTAGTACAATTTCCGTACCCGCCTCGTTTAGATCATCATCCTCAGAATCTAGAATATCTCAGAAGCTCTGAACAGAGTAAGTGTAGAAGTCAACCAGACCCCTTTGCTTACACGAACAAGGTTATTCGACCCTTGGCCTGTCTCAACACCATTCCAACTCCAAGCCCTCCATTCGTCGCAGGTTTCCTCCGATACCCTCTCTCAACATCTTCGTTTCCGAATACAGAAAATATTCTAATTGTTTTCCGCGCATACGAGCACGAACCACGTTGCATAACACAAACAACGTCTACCCTCAAAACCCATTCGCATTCCGCTAGCCTTTGGAAGTCGGGCAATGCTGCACAAATCCTTGTCAGGACATCGCACCCTCACCCTCACCATGTGATATGTTTCGTTAATAATTGAGAGGAGGAACATCGGAATTAGAACAACTACAGGTGATGTTGCAGCTGAACAAATAGTCCGATGTCAACGGCGGGAGCGCGGGAGCTAGGCACCCGCATCGGCAACCTTAATTATGCCGCTGGGAAACAAGCGGGGATCCGCAACCAAACTGATGACCGAAGGCTTGGAACTGGCCATGAACGGGAGGGGTTCCATTGCCTATACAACAGAGAGCCAATATTTAAATAAATCGTCTTTGTGCGATGTTCGAAGAAGAAAACCCCTGACAAAAAGAAAAACGCCAAAAATCTTTCAACCTTTACATATCCTATCCATTTCGAAGAACAGAATAAAAACAACCAACAATCACAACATAGCCCTCTTTCTCAAAAAATAAGATCAAAGACCACGAAACCATGTCCTCTACGCCCTCCCCCCCTCCACCCCCCACCACCGCCTCCCAAACCTACAAATCCCTCCACGCAACCGCCCTCTCCTTCATCTCCGCCCAATCCTTCAATCCCTCCCTCGAAACCCGCATGAACATCCCCCTCCTATCCTCCCTCTGCACACCCTCCTTCACCCACACCTTCGGCCACCACCACGCCGTCTCCGCCGCGCCACCCCTCCAGGGCACCTTCTCCTTCGCCGCCTTCGCCGCGCACCTCGGCGCCATGGTACCGCGGATGGAATCGTGGGAGCTGCGGGTTGCGGATGTGCTGGTTGATGAGGCGCAGATGAGGGGGGTTGTGCGGGTTAGTTATTTTATGAAAGTCAAGGGTGGGGGCGAGGGGGATGTGGTGGAGAATGATGTTTTGTGGGTGCTGGGGTTTGAGAGGGTGGGGGACGAGGTCAAGGTGTGTAGCAGTGTTGAGTTTGTGGACGGGGTTGCGGCGGGGAGGTTGAGGGAGTTGATGGGGAGGTGAATGAGGGGGGTTTTTTTTTTGGATGAAATTTGGAAAGGAGAGGGACTGCGATTTTGAGATTGAAATTGGCTGGATTGTTTTGGTTTTTGGTGATGAAGTTAGAGGATGGGTGGTGCTTCCTCGCTGCGTTTGGACAGTTGGGTTGGGTGAAGGATGAAGAAAGAATACGCAGATATCTATTGCTGTCACTGCTTTTCAATCTGCTCTTTGGATACCATCTGCCCAACTCGGCTCAATCCCACTACAAACATCAATATACGCATCCCACCGCCTCATCCGCATTCTCTTCTCCGCCTCCACATTACCCCATTTCTCAGCCGTCCATCCCTCCTCTACACCCTGGGTAGTCCAAAACATAGTCCACTGACCGCCAGGTAGATTCCACATACCCTTGCTCCTCTCTTGGTACCACTTGTTAACTGGATTGCTAGTCCGGCTCCTCCACACGACCCCCTCAGGAAAGCATGTGCGTGTAAGTGCCGCCCAGACGATATCCGAGACACCGCCTGAGCCTTGAGACGATGTCAGGACAGCAAATTTATCGAGATAGGGGATCCAATATGGTGAGTCGTGGGAAGATGAAGGGGGTAGATCGAGTCCCTGGAGGGATCTGGGCGTCTCCCATGTACAGATTGCGCCGCCTTCGTAATCACCTGCTATAATGATACCGGCGACGCGGCCATGGATGCGGTCGAGGTAGTTTTGGGGGTGAAGTTTTCTTCGGAAAGAATCGTCAATGAGATCCACCAGCTTGGGAAAGTTGATGCGCGGATCGTTTGCCAGATCGATGCTCGGATTTGTGGCGGAGGGTGGCTGCCAGGACCCATGAGTCCGTGGATCGGGTATCATGGTAAGTGGAATGCCTTTTTTGAAAAATGTAGCTGGGTTCGGGGCGGCGGATCCTAGAAACTTGGAGGTGGGTGATGTTGGTAGCGATGAAGAAGTCATAGGCTTGTCGGTCAAGACATTGTGCAGTAGAGGGTTTTTCGATGGTGTTGTTCGTGCATCGTCAGGTATGGCCTTGCGTGCAGCCTCGAACGGGGTGAGAATTAGACCAGACGAGGATGGGGGTAGCAGCTTCAGACCGCGTTGAACAACCTCGAGGTTTTTCAGATGGCGCATAGGAGCTGAGCCGCCCAATTGATCCTTCATCGTGCCTGGAGATGCCACCACCTGCTGTTCAACAAAACTGGAGAAGGGATTACCACTGCCAAGTGATGTGTCTGTATTGTCCCCACACGTTTCGTTCATCAGCGAAAGCTGCTGCAGTTCCTGTTTAATGTCGTTGTATTCAGCTTCAAGATTGACAAAGACATGTGCGCCATCTGCACGTTTTTCAGATGGAATACCTCCCAAAGGGTCCAGGATGATGATTCGATCCAAGACGGGCTTATCAGTAGTATCTACTGTCTTCTTTTCTGTAGCGTCTTGCGAGTCACTAGCATTGGTCAAGCTGGCGATACCAGAAAACTCGCGGATCAACGCAAGCAACACATCGTCTGCCTGAACTCTGACTTTCTTCAGATTTGTGTCGTACGCGAAAGGCGTGATCACAGGGATGACACCTTCGTCAATGGGCGGAAAGAGTAGGTAGTTGTGTTGTACCTGTACTTCTCCACGGACTTGAACGGTACTGGGCATGTTGTTTGTTAATGGGGTGCACCCCAGGGCATCCTCAACGAGTAATGCGCCAGGTTCGTTGTAGTCCTCCAGTGCGGCAACCATGCGTAATGCCTGTTCCCGGACCATGTTGGCATAGTCGGACTGGATGTTTGTGGTGAATGGGCCCATGTCCTCGTCGCAATCCAATACCACTGCCACGCTGAAACCAAGCTGAGCCATTTGGCTCAACGTCAATGCTATATCACCTAGTACGCGGTCGTCGAGCGTCTGCGGCTGCCGGAGCTTAACTAGCGCCAAGTGCACTGGCTCATCTTTCTCTCCAGCTTGGTACTCCTCTTCTGGGAGTGGTTCGCGTGTGAAGACGGTCGGCTTATACAAGTCGCCCAAATTAACGCCAGTCCGCAATGTCCCTAATTCGGGATTTTTGTTTGCACTAACATTTTGCTTTGCTTGAGCGGCGACACCAGCCTTGCTCTTCTTGGGTGCGTCGAATTGCTTGAGAAAGTTGCGTGCATCGCGTTTTCCTGGCGATTCTTTCAGCAGGCGGGTGAGCTGCTGGCGTTCTGCGCGTTGGCGCTCCTTCGCAGAGCTCGAGGATTTGCGGATATAGGTGGTCGAGGTCGAGAGGTATGCGTGTTGGCTTTTTGCCAGTACCTTAATTTTGTCATCGCATTTGGGAAGCTTTGTGTTGTTAGTAACGGCGCGCAATTGTTCAAATCCGCTCAAAATTTCGACACGCACATTTTGCGTAGCCTTCCCCAAGCCCCTCGCGGGGGCTTTCCTCCAGATGAACATACTTCATCCCTCCGTCCAGTTGATCCAAACACCGAGGTCCAACGGTATTAAGTTGTTGAGGGCTTGAAGTCGAAATGTATGACTCCGCCAAATGCGTGAATATTTGCGCCCACCCTAAACTTTGATAGTAACGGCAGTTGCACGTCATTTGCTCGCAACCGACATCGGCCCGTTGGCTCTAACCCCGGCAATCGACGGCCCATGAACACCATGACGACGACACGATAACTGTACAACATACATTAAGGATACTCAAATATATCGAATCCGCGTCTTCTTCAAAAAAGCAAACATATCTCACGTTTGTCCCGAAGCAATCTAGAAAACATGGCCCCGCAACTCGCTTGGATTGGCCTCGGCAACATGGGCAGGGCAAGTGTAGCCGACTACGTTTATTCACAATGTCACTAATCAGCACAGGGCATGTAAGTTTACGTCCTTAGTTGAAGACTCTTGGCACTATCACAGGTTTTGCTGTTGAATGTCCAAGAGTATTGGAGCTGAGTCGTTGAAAGCGCACTAACCAAACACCCACCATCAGGTGCAAGAACCTCGTGGAGAAAGGTGACCTTGACAAGCCTCTAATTCTCTACAACCGTACCAAAGCCCGCGCCGAGGACCTCTCGCAGAAGCTCGGCACTTCCAAGACCAAAGTTGTCGACAATGTCAGCGATGCTGTCAAGACTGCCGACATTGTCTTCATGTGTCTTGGCGATGATGCCTCAGTTAACACTACGGTGGATGCCATACTGCAAGAAGATGTAAAAGGAAAAGTCATTGTAGACTGCTCAACAGTACACCCAGACACTACCAACAGCCTGGAGCAGCGCATCAACGAGCACGGCGGAGAATTCGTCGGCATGCCTGGTACGTAAGCCTATGAACGTACCAAGACCACGACTCCACCACGATCCAGACTAACAATCATGTTTGCGCACAAGTCTTCGGCGCCCCAGCCATGGCAGAAAACGGCCAGCTAATCTGCGTCGTAGCGGGCAAGAAGTCCGCTTGTGACAAGGTAACTCCCTACACAACAGGCGTAATGGGCCGCACGACAATCGACTACTCGTCTCAACCCGCCGGCAACGCCACGCTTCTGAAGGTGATCGGCAACACCTTCATCCTAAACATGGTCTCGCAGCTCTCCGAAGGCCACGTTCTAGCTGAGAAGTCCGGGCTGGGCGTCGATAACCTGCATACGTTCATTTCTGCCTTGTTCCCTGGCCCCTACACGGCCTACTCGCAGCGCCTGCTAGCCGGCGACTACTACCAGCGCGACGAACCGCTGTTCCACGTGGACCTCGCACGAAAAGACGCGCGCCACGCTATGGCGATTGCGCAAAGTAGCGGCGCGGGCGACAGCATGAAGATGCTTGCGCTTGCGCAGGCACGCCTGGATGTCGTCAAGAGCGAGTTGGGCGATAAGGGCGATATACCGAGTATATACGGTGCCGTGCGTAAGGAAAGTGGTTTGGATTTCAAGAATAAAGATTAGCTCACTCTTTACTCCAAACCGTATTACCAAACTCCCATACATACTTTACTACCTACACTTCTTCTTCTTCTTCTGCTTCTCCTCCAAACCCCTGTTCTTCACATCGCACACACCCATCATGTGACCCCGTATTCCCCCCCCCCCCCCAACCTCCCTCCCCTCTCGACAAACTTACCGCCTTATCGGAGTTTTTACCCAAACCCCCTCTCACACCACAGACCACATGCAACACATGTCACAAAAAAACCCCTACCGGTGACCTGATCGCCCACCACTACCCACCGCAAGTAATTCTCCCCGCCCCCCATCACACGTATTCGGTCGTTACTCCACCGAGAAACTACAAGGGAGGGGGGCTAACCCATGTTAGCACCGGCCATAGTTGCATCGGCCGTTAGTTGGCATCCCACCTTCACCCCACAAACGTCATCAAAAGGCGCTAAACGTGTGTTAGCGCCGCGATCCCCAGACTTTTACCCCAGCTTTTTTTGGTTCTGCCTGGCATTTTTGCCTTGGTCATGCTTCGGCATGGGTGTCAACGGGCGAATCGCCTTTTTTTGGCCGGTTTTTTCCTTTTCTAGGCCTGGGTTGCTTGGGGTTGTGTATGTGTGTTGTTGCCGATAATTCTGCCGTTGGAGTCGGTGGTGGTGGTGGTGGTGGTTACATGAGGAGAGGAGAGGGGGCGGGGGGACCCTGCAGCGTTTATCACTACTTTTGATCGGGGGGAATCGATGGATTTTGTTTTCCCCTTCTTTCTTCTTTCTTCCTTTCTTTCCTTTCTTCTTTTGAGATTGTGAGGTAGAAAGTAGAAAGATAGTCTAGTTTACCTTTTGGAGAAAGCTTGTGAACGACCAGCAGCATCATGGGCTTCCTTCGACGCCCCCGACTACGGAATCGCGATGACCAGCGCACGCGTGCCGCGGAGCTCACGCTGAGAGAGAGTATTGGGCCGTTGTGTCTTGTTACGATTTTATTTTTTCTGTGGGTGAGTTTTCTGCAAATAAAAAACATGCGGTGATGATAGGTATTGACGAGTTGGTCTTACTAGGGCTTCTCATATGGTCTCATTGATACGCTGAACAAGCACTTTCAAAACACGCTGGGAATTACGCGGTCGCGCTCATCCGGACTGCAAGCTGCGTACTTTGGTGCCTATCCGCTTGCGTCGCTGGGACATGCGAATTGGATCTTGCGACACTGGGGATACAAGGCTACGTTCATCTGGGGTCTGACGCTGTTTGGCATCGGAGCTCTGCTTGCATGGCCGTGCTTGGTGTATCGCTCGTTTGGTGGCTTTTGCGCGGCCACTTTTGTGATTGGAAATGGACTTGGATCGCTGGAGACGGCGGCGAATCCGTATCTTGCAGGTATGTTTCTTGTGGGTTGGTATAGTGGCAAATTGGAAGAGGTACTGATGTCTCGTAGTTTGTGGACCGCCAAAGTACTCGGAAATCAGAATCAACATTGCGCAGGCGTTCAACGGTATTGGAACTGTCGTCGCGCCCGTGCTGGCCTCGTATGTCTTTTTCGACAACGTAGGAACGGACCAAAAATCACTGGAGAACGTGCAATGGACATATCTGGGCATTGCATGCTTTGTCTTTGCACTGGCAGTCGTCTATTACTTTACCGACATTCCAGAAATTACCGGTAGGCTTCATATGACGTGCAGATTGGAATTGATGGCTAATAGGAATTAGATGCCGACATGGCATTTCAGGCTGAGAGCGCGAATGCTGGCACAGACGTCAAGCCGTTCCGCAAGCAATACCGTCTCTTCCACGCGACGTTTGCTCAATTCTGCTACACTGGCGCACAGGTTGCCATTGCCGGCGCATTCATCAACTACGTTACTGAAACGCGCGTAAAGAATGGACGAGAGACCAGCAATGCTACGGCATCGCGATTTCTGGCGGGCGCGCAAGGATGCTTCACGGCTGGTCGATTTGCGGGCAGCGCAATCATGAAGGTGACGAAGCCGCGATGGGTGTTTCTCACCTTTATGACCATGTGCATCATCTTCATTATTCCGGCCATTACGGAGCGAGGCGACACGGGCATGAGCATGCTGTACATAGTGCTCTTCTTCGAGAGTATCATCTTCCCGACGATTGTGGCGCTGGGCATGCGTGGGCTGGGCAAGTATTCGAAGCGAGGATCGGGCTTCATTGTCGGGGGTGTTGCTGGCGGTGCGGTAGTGCCGCCTCTACTCTTTGCAGCCAGCGACTCATTGGGCAAGGCGAGGCCGCTTGACGGGTATGCGCCGACTGCAACGGCCATGACGGTGCCGCTGGCGTTTTTCGTCGCTGCGTCGACGTATGCTTTCTGCGTCAACTTTGTGCCGGCGTACAGGAACGTCGTCGACTCGTTCTCGGCAGCCGAGATTGGCATCGCCAACGCGCATGGCAATGATCCGGAGAATCAAATTGTGCACGGCGACAAAGCCGTGTCGCCGGACCATACCGAGCACGTTGACGGCGAGAAGAAGGCATAGGTGGTGGGTGCTGAGGGGCTGTGGTGGCTGTGCATAATGGGGAAGTGACAGGGGGGTCAAGTCGTCGCGAGAGTGAGGCGAGGGTGGTGTTTATAGTATAGTAGTACATATCACGATGAAACAATGGAGTCATGACTGTGTGAAACGGGTCAGAATGGTGCCAATGTTTGCTGACATGACGGGACCAGGGGGGCTGAGTGTTGAGGGGGGAGAACTGAGCATGATGGTGGACAGTTGCAGCGCCTCAAGGGCAGCGCGGCCCTGCAACCACCAGGCGGCCCCGCGTACTCTACAGCAGCACCATGGCGGCCGTCATGGCAGCCACAATGCGATCGGCGGCGACGGCTGGGCGAGGCTGGCGCGTATAGCATTCTTGCAGCTATGGCTATGCGACACTGGGTTGGTTTGTCGCAAGAGCAGCATAGGCTCAATTTAGAGCCTGTCAGCAGCGGCCGGGTTGGCCGTCTTTGTTCCCATGCATGCAGGTGGGAGGGTGAAGACGGAGAGGTGGGGGGGGAGGAGTCGTGGTTGTCGTCATAACCACCGACAAAAGATGAGGCGACGAATCCATGTGTGTATCTGTGTACAGATGCGTGTGGATGTATAGAGAGTGGACTGCGGGTGGGGATGGATAGTTGGGTGTTGGCGAACGTATGCTTCGTATACTGCGTACTGTACACGGCCATGCGTGTACTTACTTAGGACCAGCCCGGGGCGGCGGGCACGGGCAACTGCAGGTGCCGAGCAGCCGTGCGTGTGCCTGACAAGAGAGCGAGAGCGAGAGGCAGAGGGTGAGACCAAGACTGACAGGCACAAGTCTCCAAACCTCCAATTCTCCCTTCGCCCACGCCCTCTGCGTCGCATCGCAATCGTCGCCCCAAGCCAGCACGAAGAATGCGGTCGTCATGGACAGGAGGGCCCTCTTCTTCCCGTGGTAAGCGCGACGCATGCCTCTCTGCCCTCTACTACTTCACTACTACGACATAGACGCATACTGACCACGGCCACAGCGGCCTCGTCCTAGCATCCGCCTACCTGACCACCCCAGCCCCCGTCGACTACTCGTTTGCCCTCGACAAGCCGCTGCACACCACCGCCCTCGTTCTGCTTCTCACCGGCCTTGCCCTCGTTGCCGTTGAAGCCTGGTCCTCCCGCCGCCGCCCTCATCATCACCATCACCACCAGCATCAGCACCCGCACCCGCCCCTGTCAACCACCACCTATGTCGCATTCGCCCTCAACAGCGTCCAGACCAGACACCCTGGCGAGGAGATCTGGACAGAGGCCGGACTCCATGCCCCCCGCAGACCATGGGGCCTGAGGGCTGTTGGCGCTCTGCTGGCGGTGCTGCTGTTCGCCATATGCGGTCGCATCGCCATCTTCTACCGCGTCACCACCAACGTCGAGTGCACCGGCCCTTCTCCTTTGGTGCGCAACCCCTCCTGTCTCCTCTCCACCCCCCTACTAAACCAGCCCAGGCATTTCTCCCCCTCGTTGTCGCTCTCTACCACAGCCTGCGCCATCCCAGCCAGCGACAGTACCCCGCCTGGAGTGCTGACACCCGCATGCGCTCACCTCTCGACAGCGTCTTTGGCTTCGTCTTCAATGGCTCTACGCGCTACATCATTCCCTCGCTTCTGCTCGCCATCAGCACATTCCTCGTCAGCATCAAGTCGACTACCCTGCGCTCCTCGTACATCTGCCCCATTGCAAACTCCGATGCCACGGCCGTTCCTTCGCTGCAGTTTGTCGGTTTTTTGCTAGACTGCCTGATTGTTCAGGTTCTCTACCGTCTCGTCGACGATGGCGTCTCAGAGCCTGACGATTGGTCTATCCTCCTCCAAGACGGCACCTCCAACCATGTCCTGGTTGGAATGACTTTTATTGTAAGCTGCGTCGCACAACTCTCCGCCCACCCCATTTGCTAACCATATCAGGCGTCCTCCCTAGTTCTTGTTGTCGCTGGCATTATCATCTACCCCGCAATGCCCGAGCATCGCGAGTGGATGCTTTCGTTTTCTTCCGACTATCTCCTTGGTCTTTTGCGTTTATCGTTGATGATACCCTTTACGACGTTATGTTTTGTAAAATCTGTACGTCCTCATCCCCCTTCTCCCCACCTCGGACCCTTGCTCACCCCGCACAGGCTCGATTGTATGGCGTTATGAGCTCGGTGCTCACTGTTGCATTTTCTTCTGCATATATTGGCGTTCTTCGTGCACTGGCGACCGGCGTGTCCCATGCGTTTCCACCAAAGTCCACGGTTGGACTAGTCTTGTGTTTTACCTTGCTTACCATTGCACTCATCATTCATCTCCTAACAGATACCAATATCGAAACCCGCATTCGGTCAAAGGTCCCATTTCGGCTTGGCAGAAACCAATCAGCCACATTCATTGTCCTCCTCATCGCCTTCTCCATAGGCGTCGTCGTATACCGCCGACCAGGCCCTCTGCTCGACCACCCAATCACTACTCTAATCGACATAGCTTCCGTGCAACACGACAAGTGGGCTTCGCAGGCACATCGGAGTAACTCATTGGCCGAGGCTGTAGTACATTACCGCCAACGCTACAATCGTGACCCACCACCCAATTTCGACAAGTGGTACAATTTTGCCATCAGCCGCAATTCAATCGTCATTGATGACTACGACAATATCGAGCAGGACTTGGCGCCTTTTTCCTCCTTCAATCCTGACGACTTGCGGTTGCGCACGGCGACTGTCTTGGCCACCCGCCAAGCCGTGGGTGGGATCCGCATAAGAGATGGAAACGCAGAGGTTTTTGAAAATGTCGAAGAAGCGCATCGAGAGACAATGGACAGTGTGGCCGCCATGATCCAGAAGTTTGCCGAGTTTCTTCCAGATATGGATCTGGCTATAAACCTGCAGGATGAGAGTCGTGTGGCGGTTCCCCATGAGCGACTGCAGGACGCGCTGGATAATCCCCAGCCTTACCCCGTGTCTGATTCGACTCGCTCAGCCAAAGGCTTCAGCGCGGACCGCGCAGATAAATGGCTACACATTGACCGCGTTAGGACCGATCCGCACTTTTTCGAAAACGCTCAAACAAAGCCTGTGTTCGAAACGTATGGCTCCATTGCCTGTCCGCCTGACTCACGAGCCCGAAAAGAGCGCCATTGGAACACGAAAACATTTTGTCACACCTGCACCCAGGAACATTCTCTTGGTGCTTTTGTATCCAATTGGACTCTGTCGGCTGATCCCTGCCACCAGCCTGATCTTGCCAATCTCCACGGCATGCACCTTAGCCCGTCGAACCTAATGGGCACTCATGATATTGTGCCCATCTTCAGCCAAAGCCGTGCCCCCGGGTTTGTCGACATTCGGTACCCATCGCCCCGGTATTATACCGACAAAAATAAGTACGGATTTGACGAAAAGTCACCTGACCCCCGCTTTGTAGACAAGTTGGATGTGCTTTTCTGGCGCGGCACTACTACCGAAGGAGCGACTACGTACGGAACCTGGAAAGGCATGCTTCGCCAGCGACTTGTACATCTCTTGAACAATGAAACCTCGCGACAGCCCATTCTCTTGCCAAAGACTGACCACAGCGGTCATTTTGAGTACATGCTCAAGCGCACAAACGACATCAAGAGACTTCTTGAGATCAAGACTGATGTCCGTCTGATTGGCCCAATTGCCCGTTGTGCCGGCCTAGACTGCATCGATCAGACGCGTGAGTTTGGATTCGCGGACCCCATTGACCTTCGGCAACACTGGCGCTACCGTTATCTCTTCGATACAGATGGCGCCGCCTTCTCGACCCGCTTCATCCCCTTTCTCCAATCAAACTCGGTCGTCTTCAAAGCTGCCCTCTTTCGCGAATGGTACGAGGGCCGCCTTACCGCCTGGAAACACTTTGTCCCCGTCGATATTCGTCTGCACGACTTATTCTCCAGCCTTGCGTATTTTGGTGGCTATGGTGTCGAGGAACGCAACAAACGTATGATGGAGGGGCATGTCAAGGCTGCCGAGAAGATTGCACGAGATGGCAAGGTGTGGACGGAGAAGGTGCTTAGGAAAGAGGACATGGAGATTTACATGTTTCGCCTCTTGCTTGAGTGGGGCAGGTTGACAGATGATGCGAGGACGGAGGTGGGGTTCCGAATGGATAAGGGGCGGAGGAGTGACGAGAGGGAAGTGCAAGAGTTGTGACGTGGAACTTGAACTGGTGTTTTGTTGTGATAATGGCGTTTTTGGGGAGGGTGGGATGGATAAGCATTGCATGGCGTTTTTTCTCATTCTCCTCTTTCATATTTTCCATCTAGACCTTGCAAAATCCATACAACGTCTATTTTTTTTTGCTGCTCTACCGCAAAATATTTCGTAAAACTACTACAATACCAACAAACAAACAATATCACATTCAACACCTCACCCTCCTCTTATGACTCGGACTATCCATCCAACTACCCCCATACCCTCCCTCTCCATCATCCTCGTCATCATCCTGATCCACATCCCTCAAATCAATCCCCGTAACACCATCGGGATCATCATCATCCTCGCCACCACCTGGACTCCAAACAGGGCTCGTCGCAATCAACGGTCTCGACTTGAACACACGGTCATAGTCCACCTCATCGCTAAACAACTGTTCCGTAGGCGTCCGTTCAAGACCGGGGCTTTCCTCTGCACCATCGATTGGTTCCACGCTTCCTTGGCGCAGCATTTCAGCAGAAGACTGGCGATTCCGCGGCGGGGTGTCGAATTGGTTTACAGGGTACAGACTCTGGCGACCGCCGCTGGGCTTGCGCTGTGGCTGTGAGGGCGTACGGCGGGGTAGGGATTGCGATGCGACCATGCTCAGGCGAGTGCGCTCGAGGAGATCGGCGGCAGGGTTGGTGTGGTTGGTGGGGAGAGGGGGTGGTGCCATGGAGGGTAAGGGGAGGGGGGATTCAAGGACCTGTTCCGAAGAGTTTGCGTGGGACATGGTTAGGCGGGTGCGTTCGAGGAGTGAGAGGGACATGCGGGGTTGGGGTTTCTTGACGGGGGATGGGGTGGCGTTGCCGATTGAGTTTATGATTTGGTCGGCCATTGCTTCCTCAGGGTCGAGGACTGGGGGTTCGAAAGTTGGGACTGCGAGTTCAGATGGGTAGTCTGATAGTGGGTTTGAAGCACGCTCATTTGGCGAGGGCGAGGCTTGCTGGACTGTGAGAGTGACGGTAGCTTCAGGACTCGCCGTCTTGAGTGTTCCTTTCTTACGGGGTGGTGTAGGTGGTGGAGACTTTCGTATCGGCGACCCAGCATGACGAGCTGCTGGTGGTGAGCTACGAACCACAGAGGCTTGGCCAACCAGCGTTGCGTCTGAATCAATCGGTGTAGACGCCGCCGCCACGTGTTGTGACGGCTTCGGCAGCGTAGGTACTTTCTGCAGGGAATTGGGTCTTGCAAGATGTTTAGGTTTTGGTGGGACCACTGGGCTGGTCGGCGACGCAGGTACCGGCTCAGACAGGGTCGGCTTTCTCTTCGGAATTGGTGACTGCACTTCTTTCACTTCCTTCACTTCTTTTGTGGGCGAGGCACGTCGTCGCGGCAGAATAGTGGATACAGGACCTGCTCGAATTCTCCCGGCGTGTTCCAATTCCACATCCATATCAGCCAAAATGTCACGATATTCCACTCGCATTGCTGGCCGTTTGATCGCCGTTTGCTCCACTGTCTGCTTCGAAGGTGGCAGCTGGTATTGGGAATGAGTGTCAAACTTGAGTTCCCTGATCGGCGCCACACGCCTTGAATTGACCCGGTTCTCTTTGCCAGAGGTATCGTTCTGTAACTCTTCATGAAAGTCCTTCCATTTCTGTAACCGCTCCTGTTGCTCCTGCACCCTTGATTGTAGATTCTCCAACAGTCCGGTCTCTGGTGCGACATCTTCAAGCTTTCGCCCTTTCTCCACCATGTACCAGACCTTGTCGAACCGGGTATTGAGGAAAGCATCTCCTGTATGAGTTTCCTCACCATGGAGCATGACATTGAGCCACTTCTGATTGCCTATCCAGTTGTCTTTGAGCTGCCTCTTGACAGCATCTGCCTCCTTCTGTGACACAGCAGGCTTCTGCGCGCGAGGAGTGTCTTTACACTTTTGCATACGGCGATTGATATCTTCCGCCTTCTTATCCAGCATTGCTTCAAACTCCATGTACTTTCTCCTCTTTTCTTCCTTCTTCTTCAACACATTGATTAGTGCTGCGCGGTGCGCAATTGCCAATGGAAGTAGTGACTGTTGCTGGTCGACCGGAAGCATTGGTGCCGTCGCCAGCCTTCTTGCGATCGCCTCATTCCGACTACCTCCGTCCCGCGCTGCAAGCACCTTCTTCAGGGTGACATTTGAAAATATCGCAAGGATCTCGAAAAACTTGTCGCCCTTGCACTCATCTAGCATCGTCTTCCTGAGAACAGACTCTCTCCCCAATACACCATTCTTCTTCAACTCGTTCAAGCATCTGAAGAGCGCGGCGCGGAGGTTCAGCGACTGAAGTGGTTCGAGGGGTGGAAAGAACGGTTGTAGCTTCTGTGATCATGTCAGATGCAGAATCCACATGCGCAACCAGTCCAAGTATACCTGCGCTGTCTCGATGGGATCCCAGATCTCAAACAAGCGGAACAGGGCCCATTCGGTTCCAGCGATCCTCTGCCGCTGATCCGCATTCTTGGCTGAGAATGTTTGCACAGTAATATCTGGCCAGTCGTCTCGTAAATCAAAGTCTAGCAATCGCAAATTGGTCACAAAGAGCCTGATATCAGACGCTGGTAGGGGGTTTAATTGCTGCGGCTTCGCATTGTTTGCCTTGACGGATACAGTTCGCACGTGGCCGCTGGTCGTGGTAGCCGTGGTGGTCGTAGAGGAAGCCGAGGTAGTTCGAGACATGCTTGCAGTCGCAAAAGAGACATGCGCGCAACCGGGACCTGGACGAGAGAAAGAGAGAGAGTTATCAGTGCTGGTTGATGATGTGTAAGTATGCATGCGTTGGTGTTGCGGTGTGGCAGGCCCCTGCACTGTTTGCCAAGCCGGGCCCTATCGATAGTCGCGTTCGCGCTTTCCTGATCCCGGTTTGACCCTTGTTGATTGTCGACCGCTTTCTCGTCACTGGCCAAACGCTGTCTCGGCT
>JAODYD010000010.1:653352-744236 GCA_026262445.1 Bipolaris bicolor | reverse complement strand
CCACGCATACATATATATCTTGTATCTCTATAGAGGTATCACAACCTGAGTCAGTTGAATCAGTACATCGCCGTCATGACCGTAGACGAATCAACTCAAACCAATGGTGTCCCCGAGCCCAGCGCCGGCAAACTTGAAGCAAAGGATGCGCAAAAGCAACAGTGGACAGTCGAGAGCGGTATGTCATGAATAAAGCAATGGCTCGTCCGTATGCGAAACCTCTCTTTACCCTTGTGTTTGATTACTATCACAATTGCCCTGCTAACATTTTCCTGCAGTACTCGCAGACATCAAGCCCCGCAACGCCGAACACACGGACTCACCCGTTCCCTTCTTCCACCTGCTCGAGCGCCTCAAGACAACAAAGCGAGCGGGCTGGCGCCGCTTTGGCATCTCGGACTGCGAGTCCATTGCCGACCATATGTACCGAATGAGCATCCTCACCATGATGGCCCCTTCGTCTCTCAGCTCCAAACTCGACATCCTAAAGTGCTGTCGCATGGCCGTTATCCACGACATGGCCGAGTCACTCGTCGGTGACATCACACCCGTTGACAACGTCAGTAAGGAGGAGAAGAGCCGCAGGGAGACAGAGACTATGGATTACATCTGCACCAACCTACTGGGCAAGTTCAATGGCGGCATGAACGGGCAGGATGTCCGCGCAATCTGGCAAGAGTACGAGGACAGCAAGACACCAGAGTCGCACTTTGTCCACGATGTCGACAAGATTGAACTCCTGGTTCAGATGGTCGAGTACGAGCGCAAGTATCAATGCGAAAAGGACCTGGGCGAGTTCACATGGGTCGCAGGACGCATCCAGAGTGATGAAGTCATGGTCTGGGCCAAGCAAATATTCCGCGAGAGGAAACAGATGTGGAAGGATGCGGGCAAGACGCCTACATGGAAAGCAAACACAGAGCCTGAGGATTAGGAGAAGAAGAAAAAACTCAGCATGGCGGGAGCATCTTTTGTAACGAAGTTTATGAATGTGAGCACAGTAGGAGTAAAGGCAATAGACGGAGTATGGCGGTAGAACGTTGTTATCACGCTGACGAAAGAAAATTAAATATTTCACACTTGGAATAACCCCAAAACTCTAAAAATGATATATACAATCAAGGACTCGACAAACTAACCAGTCGTCTCCTCTTTGTCTCCTTCGCCACCGGCGTCGAAATCGCCGGCGACAACCTCATCCCATCTCCCACCACATTCCCACTCCCCGCACCCATGTAATCTCCTCCTACCGCACTACCGCCACCCCAACTCTCCGGTCTCGCATACTCACCTTCTCTAATATCTGCACCACTCCTCCGTCCATGCCAGTAGCACAAGCCCTGACTGGGCCCCACATACTTGTCGTGCAGCGGGCATAAGGGGCTATTAGGAAGATGCTCAGGAACCAACCACTCGAATTTCCTGCGCTCCTCTTCCTCCTGGCGTGCCAGCGCAGCCACAGTGTCTGAGTCGCGCAAATCAGCGTCGTCTTCGTGGTTGACGCGGTACCAGCCGTCGTGGCCAAGCATGGGTGAGTTGGCAGCGAGCGAGGGGCTGAGTGGGGGTTTTACGCCTAGGAAGCCGTGGGTGCTGTGGGTACGGTAGTGGTTGTGGTTGGCTGTTTTGTCGAAGATGGAGCGGGAGCGGAGGGCATTACGGAGGGGACCTTCTGGGCCTTCGTCGTCTTCGTCGTCTTCTTTTTTGGCGATGCCGGTGGACAGGCTCATTAAGAGGGCGTCGGAGTCCCAGTAGCCTTCGGAGCCGGAGAGTGGTTTTTTGCGGGCGCCTTTTGCACTGCCGTTTTGGAAGTCGAACAGGAAGTCTGCTAATTTCCCTTTGACTTCGCCGTTGGCATCGTATAGGGGTGGTGTTGGCACCCGACTTAAACCGGGTGGGATGAATGCGGGTGGAACTGGGATATTCGCCAGCGACGGCGATGGGTATTGGCCTTGCCTATTGTGGCTTGTAGGATCAGTCGAGGCTGTCTTTTCGTTTGACAGCTCTATGGCGGCTTGATCGGAAAGGCGATTCGAGCGTTTGAAAAGATTCACGGATAACCGACGTTTGGAAGGTTCTGTTCCAGACGCCGGAGCTGCATCCTCACTAGACGTCATGTATCGCTCTCTCCACCGACGCATTCGGGATTTCATCGAGTCTTGGGCCACCTGTTGTAAGTCTGCCGTAGTACGGGCTTGCATTCTTCCATCAGCTAGCACCAGACCTTCACCCGGCATCTGAGCTACATCTAAATCGCTTGTATTTGTACCATTTCTCGATCTCTTCGGGAGTGGAAGACTAATGCAATGCCGGTGCCTCACCTTCGCTGGCGGCCGTTTGTGTGTTGGTGGCTGCAAGGAGTCCAATACGTCGTTACCAGGCAAAAGGCCCTTGCTACGGTGGTTGTCATTGTTCAACGTTGTAATATTATCGCCCATGTCATCTTCCTCTTCGATTGGTGAAGACTTGGCTCCCCGTTCCGATTCCCACCTTGGCTGCTCGTTGCGAACCCATGGTGTTTTAGGACTGCGTGGACGAGGGGCAGCCAGATTGCCCGCCATGTCTACCGGATAACGGCTGCGAGCCGGTAGATTTGGCACGATTTTCGGCATCGATAAGTCGAGGTCGACTTTCCGGCGAGCCCGAAGCCCGCTGTTTGCTGGTGGCTGTGTGTTTGCTGACCTGATAGGCTTTTCAACCCCTCTTGATTGTTCGTCAATCACAACAGTCAAATTCGAAAACTTCTCATTGCCACTATTTGAATTAATAGACGGTTGGTGGGCGAAGAATAGGCTGCTGTCTTTCTTCTGTAGCTTTGAAGTGGCATCTTCTCTCGAATCTCGCCTTTGCTCATCTTCTTTGTGCTGTGGAGGGTACAGTATCCTGAAGTCTGGTACATGTCTTGTCATTCCCTTTGCAAAGGCCATAATCGAAGACCTGCGGTGGTCTTGAGCATTGTAGTCGCTCTCGTTGCTGGACAAGGACTCGACTAGGCCAATGGCGGTTGGCCCGGCCGACTCCATACTGTCAACATGGCGAAGTTTATTGTTTTGAATGTTGTTTTGAATGTTGTTTTGAATGTCGTTAGCATCGTCAATGTGAGTTCGTCTCATGATCTCTTCAAAGGATGGAGGCGACCTTGGTCGGTCGGGCTCTGTTGTCATTGCGTGTTGACTGTGCCTGTGGTGTCCGGTATGTGGCTGTTGACCCCAGCTGAAACCTTCGCGCCTGGCGTCGTGCCTTGAGGCAGCACCACCGTCCTGTCCCGATGTTTCTGTTCCCAGGGTCTGGTCGGCATGCTCTTGCAATGTGGTGTAATGCCTGGTGGGAGCTTTGCGCCAGATTTGCAGTGGTGAATCTTGGGCGTCGCTGGCAGGTGAAGCATCCTGACCGGGGCTGTCTGGATCAGTAGCCGAGTATGCCGCAGTGATGTCGGGTGCGTGGGGTTTAGGTGTAGGCGCCGATAACATCGGCGGGCTAGCAATTGCTGCCTGCGTCGAGGAGGGAGTTGGCGCGCCGGCACCAGGTCAGTCGTGCATCCAGGTAGTTTACTAACAATCTGCTGGTTTGGAGCTTATCAATAGGTATATGGCGAAAGAGGGTGTAATGGCGATAGGTGGCGGGTCATAGTAGAAAGCAGCATGCTGTTATGGCCATGGATGTTCATCAACACGCATCTTGGTTTGCCGTATGGGGAAGGAGAAACAGGCGACAAGAGATCTTAACAGGGAAGCGGCCAGTCATGCCGGGCTGGCGCATCTGGCTGCATACCCAACTTCCCAACCGGGCCACTAGTGCCCCAAACTAAACTCCACTAACACCATTTCCTATGCCCACACATACAAACAACTATCCAAACAAGTAATTCAAACCGTGTACCCTGGGTATCGTATCAAGCCATGTCTCGTTACACGTGATACTCTACTCCCGCCTTATCCTGACGACCCGGACGTTGCCTGTACCACGCTCGTGCCGTCAACAAAGCGCGTCCGGAAAATGCGATTCGCATTCTGAAACATGCCGTCCTTCAGACTGACGACGATGAACTGCGAGCCCTTGAACCGGGTCTTGAACAGCCGACCAATGTTTTGTGTATGCGACAGATCAAGCGCGGCGTCAACCTCGTCCAGGATGTACATCGGCGCAGGCTTGAACTGGAGAAGGGCCATGATAAGCGAGAGCGCGATGAGAGATCTAGCCACTGTTAGTATACCTCAGCTAAGCGCAACAATTCCGTGCTTACCGTTGACCACCACTCAACTCGGTCAAGGACTGTTTCCACACCTTGCCAAGCATCACCTTGACCTCCAGTCCGTCCGAGATTGTCTTGCCTTCGGGAGGGTCAAGCTTCGCAAAACTACCAGGCAAGAGCTCGTTGAAGATCTGTCCAAAGTCGCGGTTGACAATCGACCATGTCTTGTGCAACGCCTCTTTCTTGTACTCGTCAAGCTTGACAATAGTTTCTTCAATCTTGGACTTGTCTCGAACCACTGTCGACATATTCTTCTTGAGACTGGCTTCCTTCTTCTCTACGCTGTCAATCATGGCCATGACTTTGGGGTTAATCTTGTTCTTCTTTTGTTGGAATCGCTCCTCCAGCGACTTGCGCCGGGCCTTTGCGTCCGACATATTTACCCCCTTGAAGTCGTACACTGTGCCAGGCCGACCGAAAAGCTCTGAATCGTTGGCAATGAATTCGTACTCCTTCTCAAGTGCCTTGATGTGGCCCTCTGCACCTTCTTGTTCCTTGTGGAACCTTTCAATCTCGTGACCCAGCTTTTGTTGCTCGAGGCCACCTTCCGTTATAGCGGAATTCTTTGAACGGATCGCGTCCTCGAGTGAGCGGAGCTCCTCGTCGAAGCCAGTCAACTTCGCCTGCTCATCACTTAATTGAGCCGCGGCTAGGTCATGTGCATCCTGACAGAGTTAGTATTTTGTTTTTAGTACTGCAGGGTTGAGAGCATTACCTTGACACGAGACTGCTCAGCCAGCAATTCGTCGAGTTCCTCTTTCTGCGATTTTAGGTTGGTCTGGACTTCTTCGAGCTGTTCTTGAGCGGCTGCAAGATCACTTCCGCACTGCTCAGAGTCTACCATGGCTTCGCGCATCTGGGTCTGGAGAGGTTTGATGGAGGCGTTGTTCTTCGCCAAAGCCTTCTTCAGTTTCTCCAGAGAAGACTGTAGCTCTGCAAGTTTACTGTCCTTATTGTTGCTGAACTCGCTCATGTCCCGCTCGATCCGCTTCGCGTCCTTGTTAGCCTCGTCTTGCCGGGTTTTGGCCGCCTTGATATCTTCTTTGAGCTGAGCAATGGTCTGCTTCATTTCCTCGACAGCTTGTATGATCTATTGTATGATTAGTAGATTGACTGGGCATAGGACAAGAAGCCATCACATACCGATGAAGATGCGTTGCTGCCAATCTGCTCCTCAGTAAGCTTAATCTCGTGCCTCTTCAGGTCAAGTTCCTGCTTTGACTTGCGTGCAGCATCCAACTTTTTCTTCTCCTTTGCCATGGTGGCTTGTAAAGATTGAAGTTGAGCTTCCTGCGACCTGAGCTCTGTTGTAATCTGATTGAGCTTTTGCAAGGTGATGAGAACTCCACTAGACTGAGGTGCGCTACCACCAGACAACACACCGGCGGGGTCATAAGTGTCGCCTTGAAGTGTTACGCTCTTCATGCGTACGGCGGGATCGAATGTTACGCGCTTAGCGGTTTCCGCATCTTCGCAAACAAGGGTAGAGCCAAAGACGTATTCCATTGCGGCAGTGACCTCGTCGTCGTACCCAATCAATGACAGTGCCAAGTCGACTTTACCTGGCGCAATCTTCTGAGCTGCTCCAATCTTCTCTGCTGACGCTTTGAAGGCCGCGATCTTATTCAAAGGGATAATCGTGACTCGCTTCTTGAGCCTGCCGTTCTCGAGGAGCTGCTTACCCGTGGCGGCAGAGTCGACAACAACGTTGTATAGCCGGCCTCCAGCGCAAATCTCTAGAGCCGTGCCCGCTCTGGTATGCTCCTTTTCCAACGTGAAGAGCTGAGCAACAAGACCCTTGACGCGAGACCTATCAAAGTTCGGCGATGGGTCGCTGTAACTAAAATCAATGTTGGCAACCTGTCGCCTCATCGCGTCCGCCTGCTGCCTGAGTTCACGGATACGTGCCTGGAGATGTGATTCTTGCTGATACATGCTTGCTTCTTGGCCCTCGTCGTAGCCTAGCTTCGCTAAGTCTGCCTCAAGCCTTGTAGCCTGTGACTTGAGGGCTTCAAGATCTTTGAGCAGTCCAGAGTTCTGTTCTCTCGCCTTTTTGGCCTTCGGCTCATCCTCCTTGATCTGCTTCTCGAGATGCGATATCCTTAACTTGCTTTGTTCCTGCTCTGTCGCGGCTGCACTGGCTCGATTTCTAGCATCTTGTAATTGACCCTGGTAACCACCTTCTTGGCCTTCCTTTGATGCTACTCCTGTTTGCAGAGTCTGGAGGAGCTCCTCTTTTTGTTCAACCTCCTCCGTCTGTTTTGCTAGCTCTGCATGGGCTGTTTGGTATTTTTCTTGTGCCTTTTGATGAGCCAGCTTCTTCTCTTGCAGCAGTTTCTCAAGCTCTTTCACGCTCTTCTTGACACTCTTTTCACGCTCAACTTCTTCGGCCATGCTAGTCTTCTTAAGCTCCAGATTCGTGGTCAGTCGGACGATCTCGTGGGAATGTGCCTTGACCTCCTCCTCGAGTGCTTGGAACTTTCCACCTTTTCGGAGTTCCTTTTCCCTTGTTGCCTTTGTCTGCTTGATGTCTTCTTGGAGATGTTCGATCTCCTTCTTCATACGCACAGTTGACTCTTCAAGGTCCCTTGCTCGCTGCTTCTTCGCCTCGAGATCTTCCGCTGACTGTTGCAGTCTCTCATTGTATCGCAGATAGTCGTGTGCTACGACAAGTTTGGTGAGACGCTCGAGCTCGCTCTGTGTCTGTTGAAATTCCAAAAAGGCCCTCTTTTCCGTCCGCAGTTTTTCCAGCTTTGGGTCAATTTCATCGCGTAGCAATTCGGCAATCTCCTGGACCTTCATCTCCTTCTTTGCCATGGTCTTATAGGCCTTGTCCCTCCTATCCTCAAACATGCGTGTTCCGGCAGCCTCCTCAAGCATAGCCAAGATTTCCTTTGCTTTCATGTTGAGCACCTGCATGACCTTTCCTTGTGCAATCATAAAGTTGGGGTTGTTGATGTTGAGCTGCACAGACTGAAACAGATTCTGTATGCTCTGCTGCTGCGCGCGGTGTCCATTGATGAGGTATTTGCTCGCTCCGCCCAGCACAATCTGTCGTGTCACCGATATCTGCGCATGTTCCTCAAAGCCGACCGGGCTCTTTGTCTTATCACGATTGTCGAATACAATGGTAACGCTCGCTTTGGTCACTCCGGCTTGACCACGCTTATAGATGAGGTCCTGAAGCCGTGTTAGCACCTCGCTATGTTCCACCGCCTTGTTCTGCCTACCTGCAAGTTCTGCGCTCGCACAACGCTCAAATTGTTGATACCAAGCACAAAGCATATTGAATCAAGAATATTTGATTTTCCTGATCCGTTGAGTCCTGTAATTGAATTGAAACTCTCGTCCCTGACTACGGTGAGCAATGTGTTCCTCTCATAGCGGGGGAGTAAACACACCAGCCCGAGATGACTGTGCGGACAGCGTATGACTTATAGCCCTGAGATTATATTAGATTTGATCGCATAAATACAGAGTATCTACCGACATCAATGACGAGTTCTATGATCCTCATGGTGGCTGCATGTGCTGGTGTTAGTTGCTCGATGTTTGTTGTGTTTCGCGTGTAAACGGCATTCGGAAGCCAGGGTTCTCCCAAAGGGGTTAGATCCAATCTGCTCGCGCTAGTATCCCCGCTGTCACGTGGTAGCGTGAGGAACCACGCGTCGGCTCCGTCAGTACCATGAAAGGTTACAGTGAGTCGCGACGTCACGAATTACACAGATTCTAGCATCCGTTCAAGGCCGTCAACTTCGTAGATTACTACTGCATGCAAAGGAAGGAAATGCGGGCCCTTCCGCTGTGTACAAAACGCTATCATCGCTAACCAATGCAAAACCAACCCGAATATCGTACAATTGCTCACTACCGCGCCCGCCCTAGCAGGTACTCCGGCTCAGCTTCTACTGCTTCACTTGATTCCGTGCATGCAGTCTTCGAGCAACTCTTCCTCCTCGGCAATTCCTCTGCCGATTCCCTTGACTGAATACTTGCTACAGCTTTCCAGTCGAAGGCGTTTGCGTCCACGTCCTTGTCCTCAGGTGGCGGCAATGGAGCAGTCCTTGGGGCACCTCCAACCTCTAGATCGATCTCTTCATTCTTGTGGGCGGGAACATCGAAGTTGAAGTTGCCCATCATCTTGGAACCATACGACCCGAGTTTGCTTGGCCGATGGCCAGTCACTGTTCCTTCGTGGTAGTACGAGGCTTTGCGGTTGGTACCGTATTGTGGGAACAGATGCCGGAAGAGACACTTTGTTGCGGGTGCACACGCTGTCATTATGTGTACAGCCGGCTCGGCGATACTGATTACAATCCCGATATCCCATGTGCGGTCTTTGTTGGTAGGCGCGAAGCGGTAATAGTACACAATGAACCGCCCAACGGAGACTCCTGTCGCGATCCATCCTAGGCTCATAACAAACACTACCAGAACCTTCGTACGTTGGTGCATCTGGAGATTCCACACCATGATCGTCGGGATTGGCATAATGATGAGATCCATGAAGATTGAAAGACCACAGGACACCAGAACAAAGGTACGGGCGTCGATGCATTTACCGCCTGGTATGACAGTTCCATTGGGGCCAATCTTGTCCATGGTAGGTCGAGACCAGGCATAGGGGTATGGAGTGCATTGGGTCAAGTTGACAATGGTCGATCCTACGGAGTAGACAATGTTGAGCCAGGCGACAATATGCAACGGATATCGTACTCGCCGACGGCTGTCCTTCATCCGGAAGAGAAAAACGATGATTGAAGCTCTGATCAATCCCATGACTAAAACTATGTCAGCGAAGATGGCCCAGACATAGACCTGGAGAAGCACATACGTGGATGATACAGCATCTGGATTGAAAAGTTCCAGTGTAGAGCGACGAGTTGCTCATGGACAGACTTCTTGGGCAAGTCATACACGTGGTAACCTGTACCACTCAAAACGATGTAAACCCATGTTGCAATTGTATCCGCGAGGAAGATTACAGCTGCGATGAGGATGAGGTAGTCGTCCCAGCAGAAGTTTCGTCCAAGGTACCGGGACCACACCCTCAGAAAGACCGTCAAGGAAGCGACAACTGTAAAAGTACAGACTATCGCGAGGGCGGCAGGCTGTCGGGTTTCGATCATTCTGGAGGCGGTCGTCGCCCGCGGCGAACGACGAAGAAAGTCCCAAGGGTCAGACCTGCTGAGTTGTTGACAACGTAGGAGGTACCTCCCAGCCTGATGATCTAGAAGCCGGGAGTTCTCTGGTGTGCGATGATCGTTGGCCCCAGACAGATGATCACAGTCGCGAAGCGAGTGTGGAGTATCGGCGCGATTCGACGGGCTTTTGGAGGGATGAAGCGGAGAAGATGAACGGTCTTGGTCCACCCAGGAAGAACCAATGCACCTCCGACGGGTACCTTTGATGTTGTTGCCCTACAGGTGGATGGCTCAGCGCATGCGAGAGGTCACACAGCCAGTGCCTTGAGAGCAAAGATTTGAAAGGATTCGCCCACAGACAACTCGTCGGCGAAGTTGGAGACCAAACCGGACATGCCGCTGCTCTAGGCTCTAAATCCGGTATAACAACCCGTCCAAGCACCTGAGACATTGGTCGACATCGACACTGGCCCTTACGCACGAAACCACCGCGGAAGACGTCTGTCTTCCGCCTGTGTAGTTTGTTGCCGCTTTTCCATAACAAGTGCTAGAGTGTCGCATGAAGCTGAGAACGGCTCGTTTCGGACCGAATTCGGGCTGACATGTCCAGCCGTCCTGTGAACTCTGGTTCTGGCCGCTGGCGCAAGGCAGGGCAAGGCTCGAATACGAAAACTGCCGCGCACGACTACATATCCGCGAGTCAACGGCTTGGTATGCCCATGGTTGTGGAAAAATGTGACGTCGATCACTGAGCCTAGCTTTCTTATGCCTGCGTGTGGCTTAAGGGGAGCATTTCTATTTGGTTAGTTTATTGTCCGATACGGGACGGAGCCAGCTACTTACTCAGGATTTCCACGTTCTTGCACACATCATACAATATGTCACTTGATATCTGGACATGTATAAGAAACGACGAAGCTGATGATAATGGGCCTCGTGTTTGGTGGGGGTCACGGTGAAACACAGATAACGGTAAGGGTGAGGCTCAAGAGGGGAATGGGAATGTTCGTCGATCATGACTCTCTACCATGACGCTAGCAGCGCATTAGCTCAAACGCAATGCCGACCCCGGACGTCAAGCTCCACTTCTATTCAGAGGATACATGCCGGGCCCCAGTCCTAGCATGGTACCTGAATAGCACGTGGCTGCCCACGGGCGCCCGCCTTGCGTATTTTCACACATTTTAGCTAAGGGGTCAGGGGTCCATTATCACTGTAGAGGCCGAGACCCAACTCCGACGACGCATGCCCGTGGCTGTGAAGAAACACTCCTTTTGCCACTTGGTCGTACGCAATACTATCACGGTGTGCGTGGATAGGCTGTGAGTCGATGGATCAATTCTAACCCCATGTCATCCATCCCAGCCGCCCCAGCTGTCAACTCGTCTTTCTGTGCAAGATCAGCAGTCACATTCAATGCGACCGCATTAGCCCACGTCGTGCCAAGGACGGCATGCTCAACGTTGCCTCCTAGATTGAGTCAGTCAGTAAGATGAGCAGAATGGCCGTCCTCTTGATACTCGTCTTACCGCGTAACGGTCCGTAGCTCGCCAGCTCCCGCAAGCACCAGGGGGAAAGGTAAGCAATAGCAAAAGACGATAGTACAAACAAACTTTCTGATGAGCCTTCAGATCAGCATTTACTCAGACTGTGGCCGATCCCTTGCCAAAACTTGTCTTCTCGGTCTGACTCGAAGACCCTAAACCAGGACGCAAAACCGTTGCGACTATGGCTGTAACGTTATGGCTCACGGCTTTGGCCGCCGCGTCAGCAGCTGCCTCTCCACATGTTTCTGCGAATGTTGAGTCCGATGTGTTCAACGCAGAAGTTGATCTGCAGGGCCTCTCTCCTACAGTCAAGGCTCTTTTTCTCCCACGCTCCTCTGGCATCACTCCTCCTAAGAACTCGACTTCCAGGTGCAAAGTCTACCCTGGAGACCCCGAGTGGCCCTCAGACGAAGCCTGGTCCCAGCTAAGCAAACTCACTGGCGACCGCGTCATCACTGCGCCTACTCCTCGAGCTGCAGTTTGCTACCCAGGCGAGGACTACAACGCCGCAGAATGCTCCAAGTACACTGTTGCAGAATGGCAGAAGTCGTACCTCCACATGGTTGATCCAATCGAGATGATGTCCCCAGTAGCACAGGGCATGACATGTACCATCCCAGCCCTCTTCGACTCCCACGGCTGCACTCGGGGTGGCTTTCCCATGTATGTCGTCAACGCCACTGAGCCCAAGCACGTTCAACTTGCCGTCAACTTTGCAAGGAACACGGGCGTTCGACTCGTCGTCAAGAACACCGGCCATGACTTTCTCGGAAAGAGCGGTGGCAAAGATGCCCTTAGCATCTGGACGCACAACATGAAGGACATTGAGTACATTGAAGAGTATGTTGACACAAAGCTCAACTACTCGGGCCCTGCATTCAAGAGCGGTGCTGGTGTCCAGGCGTTTGAACTCTACAAGGCTGCTTCTGAAAAGGGCAGAGTTGTTGTTGGCGGAGAAGGCGAGACAGTCGGCATCATGGGAGGCTACATCCAGGGAGGAGGTCACTCACCCCTAACTCCTCTTTATGGCACTGCTGCCGACAGCGTCCTCTCGATGGAAGTCGTCACCGCGGATGGTGAATTCGTCGTTGCAAACTCGACCTCCCACACCGACCTTTTCTGGGCCCTCCGCGGCGGTGGCGGCAGCACCTTCGGCGTTGTCACCTCTGTAACCGTAAAAGCGCATCCAGACCTCCAAGTCACCGCCTCCCGCTTCGGCTTCAAATCCAGCGACACAGGCGTCGAGACCTTCTGGTCCGCCATCCGCGCCTACGTCGATTCCTTCATCGCAAACGCTGACGCAAGCACCTATACCTACTGGGTTCTCATTCCCACAAACGGCACCTTCTCCTTTTCCTTCTCCCCCTTCTTCGCCCCCGGAAAATCCCTCGAAGAAGCAACCGCCCTGCTCCAACCCTGGTTCACAGAGCTCGACAACCTAGGCATCAAGTACGACCCAAACATCACCCACTTCGACAACTTCTACTCCGCCTGGCGCTCCTCCTTCCCGCTAGAAGCTGTCCAGAAGCCCAACGTAGCGACCGCCTCGCGCCTCTTTCCCCGCGCAAACTTCGAGACTGCGGAAAAGCGCCAGGAGTTTTACGAGAATATTCGTCGCTCCTCGGAAAACAACCGTGTCCAGGTGCACTTCAACATGCAGGCTAAAGATCCCTACAACACTGATAACGCGGTGAATTCGCACTGGAGGCCCCTCACCTCCTTTAGCATGCAATCGGTGCGCTGGCCCCTGAACAGCACTGCCGAGCAGATCCTCAAGATCCGAAAGGACTTTCAGGAGGGTGATATGCAGGCTTGGAGGGATATTAGTCCTGGTGCGGGTTCGTATCTTGCTGAGGCAGATCGATTGGAGCCGGACTTTGGAGAGGCATTTTTCGGCGATAAATACCCTAGGTTGTTGGAACTTAAAAAGAAGTTGGATCCTGAGGATGTGTTTTTCGCGACCACCGGGGTGGGCAGTGAACGGTGGAGGGTGGAGAGTGTTGATGGGCTGCCGAATGAGAATGGAAAGTTGTGTCGTGTGGAGGTATAAAAAAGGGGGGTTATAAGTGATGGGTCGTGAATATGGTTTTCTTCTTCTTCTTATATATATTTGGCATTATGCCTTCTTTATTTCCTTGGATAGATTGGCCGTTCTTTTGAGGCCTTGTCGCTCATGGTAGTGTACTTGTACGGAGATCAAAATTGCATCCGTGGGGTGGAGAAGACATACATATCTTGGGCTTGAGAAATTGAGAGATTATTCGTTTTTTCTTCGGCTCGCCATTGTGATCCTAGGATATTCTTCCAACAACTTATTCGTAGGAAAAGATGAGTCTCATCTACATGAGAAACACCCGCCTTGCAACCTTCATCACCGGAACCATCAGCTTGTTCACTACACCAGGCTGTGGTGACCCACGCAAAAACCATGCATATACAGAATTCCAGGCATCATTACCGTCACCTTCAAGAACATCTCCATGGCAAGGAATAATACGCGCAATCTGCCACCGAGCCACTTTCTTCGCATCACGCCGCATAAGAGCGTAATCCACAGTCGCAACATAGTAGATGAGCCGCTTCATCCATACAGATCGTGGGTGTGCTCTCTTTGCGAATTCGCGTGAGAGCGGACCTTGGTCTAAAGAACTCGGATGGTATTGCTGCTATGAATCAGCTCTTTGTACTTGAATCACGCAAAGATGGCCCGGAAAAGATCCCGACACGCAATCAAAAGCATACCTCAGTACATGGTAAATTCATCATAAGATCGGATTGTATCAGTGTCTGCGTCGACTTGTGGTACCAAGCCACACAGTACGTAATAAACCCTTCAAAGAGCACAGTCTCCACATCTTGCGCAAAGTCAAATTGATCTTCCGGGCTCGAAGCCCAGTCTTTGTAAATGTAGTCCCATTTTACGTCTTTTCTCTTCATATCCAAGCCGGGAACGCCAATGGTTTTTGCTTCTGGCCACATGGCCGCGTACTCTTTGACGAACATGTGGTGACCAAGGTCGCTAGCGATGAGATGGACACCTCCGAGCTGGTTGAGTTTTTCGCGCACGGCTTGGTCGAGTTGGATGGGGTTTAGCAGGAGGATGCGATCATCGTGCAGTCGGATGGCGGTTGCGCGGTTGCCGACAGCGACGAATTTGCGGTAGCCAAGGGGCGCAAAGCGGTTGAAGGGGACTGTAAAAGTTGTGATTCGCGGAGTGACGTCCCGGATTTTAAGTCCAGAGGTTGACATTATTTCCGATTCAAGATTGTTTAGACCTATCAAATTCTCTCGCACGCAATAAGATCGATGTTGTGTTTGCGCAATCTTGGGGAGAGCATGAGTAAGACGTTGTGTCTGGCGCGCACGTGTATACCATGCTTCATTATGGCGTCATGGAATACGCGGTGCTTCAGGAAGCCGCAAGTGCTACAACACCGCAACTGCCCATCACCGTTTTATGGCTCCCAATTTAGGTGACAGAACTTCTGCACTTGTGAAGGCTGCGGAAGAAGCAAACTTGATCATGGTACTTGGTTAGACTCGTAGAACTTTTTAGTCTCCTTTGATTGATTAGATCCAAGGGTGACTGGGGCTATAGATAGCTACCACTTGAGAAGCGGTCACTGAATCCTTTGGACTTGTTTAACATTTCTCTCCGTTGTTTGTGGGTCGTCATGCCACCGACAGCCATGTCCTTTTTGTAGTCGAATGCACGCTTGCTGGGATCGTCTTCTTCTTCTTTTCCAGTGCCCTTTTCCTGATGTTGCTCGACAAGACTCTTTCCTCTGCTTGCATCAATCTTCTCACGCATCTTGCGTGCGCGACGCTCTTCCTCTTTGCTGCGCTTCGACTCCGAGGTAGCAGGAGCCGCGTTAGTGGGCGCAGTGATGCCCAGAGCCTCGTCCTGCAGCCGCTTGAGCTTCTGTTCTGGAGTCTCTGTCCAGGCGCTGCTCATTCCTCCCGTACTGCCCGCGCTCTTGCCTGTGTTGAATTTGCGAGCGCGCATCTTTGTAGGGTCCATACGGGCAGCAATATCGTCCTGGGTAGGCGGTAGAGTCATCCACTCATCGCGCTGTGCCGCCTTGGGAGCCTCGGCAAATTGGGGCTCTGTGTCAAAAGCAGACTTCGCTGAGGCGATATCGAAACCTGATTGAGCACCTCCTGGTGGTGGTGGCGCTGGTCCAAAGTCATCATCGCTACTGTCCGAGTCGTCGTCGCTGGGAGGGTCCTGAGGTCGCTCGTCAAGAGGCGCAGGAGGCGCGGCAGGTCCTATGACTCGGGCTGGTTTCGAACTGGGCGGGGGTGCCGGGCCAATATCACTGTCTACGCTGCTTGATCGCGAGCGACTTTGTGGTGGTGGAGCTGCTGGGCCGGCGACCCTTTGGCGCTTGTCGGTCGACTGCGGACTGGATTCGCGGTCGTCGTCAGCCTCATCGCGGCTGCGTTTGGCAAGGTGTGGAGGTAATGTTGGTCCTATTGAGGGCATACTGGGTATAAATTTTCCACGGTGTTTTGGGTGAAGGGCTTACTGTCGCGTGCAGCGAGGTGACGTCCTTGGGGAGCTTGGACCTTGGCCATGGGTGCGGCAGATGCGGCCATCTGCGAACTGTGCCGTCAGTTCCTCAGGCACACCACCCTGGCTATACTGGAGCCACAGACTCGCACTGGATCCTCTCGTCCTCCTACGCATACAAGAATATACGGCGACCATACCCATCGCAGCGTTGCCACGGCGCAATTGAACCCTTCCACCCAGCCACCAGCCACAGCATCCGTGGCGCGAACCATCACCCAGGCCCCCGCGCATTCGTCATTCTACACCGGCACCCTCCCTAGAGCTGCACTGCAAGAGCCCTGGCCACACATTCTCGCTGCCATCCGATGATCGCCTGAAGCAATGCTGCGTGCAGAACGAGCCCCATGAGCTCAGATTCGGGAGAGAGCCATTCCAGCGCTCGCAACCACCATGGCCAACAGGCAGACGTCACGGGAAGCACCGGGGATGATTTGGCTGAGTACGAGGATAGTGTCGATGAGAGCGTCATTTCCCAATCAGGTGCTGGACAAGAAGAGGACGGAGGCACAGATGGGGTCCCATCGGCAGACAACGGTTCTGAGAAGTTGACATTCACAAAAACCAGGCGGACTGGCCCACGAGAACGTGTACAAAAGTCGGCTTCAGATTTATCAATAAGATCCAAGGTTCTGAATGACGACAGTCCCGCGTCGACAGACATTCCAGACGACACTCCATCAGTCCAAGGCTCAGGCATATCATCACCCACAAGCAGCCAGCCTCTATCACACAGCTCACTCCGCCCGCATCGCCCAACCTCCTTGCAGCCCTTTGAGCGTCGCTTTTCTTCGCGTCTATCACCCTCCCCGCTTTCTTCTCCTCGAGGAACCTCGCCTGCCTTTCTGTCACCGCATTCACGGCAATCTTCTATATCTAGCAATGTTGTCATCCAACATTTGACAGACGACGCCTCGGAGGCCTCTCAGGCACCATGGGAGGTTGTCCGCTGGACAAAGCTTCGAAAGATCACGGCCCAGGTCTTTTCAGAGGTTGGCAAGCGCAATTTTGGCCGCCCAACGTGCCTAAATGTCACCGTTTCCCTCGCCATAGGTACCTCGAAAGGCTTCATTCTCATCTTCGACTACCAACAGGTGCTCAAGTCTATCATCGGACCAGGGACAAAGGCCATAGAGTGCGGTTCCATCACTGCCCTAGCCATTTCTGCAGACCATACTACTATCGCTGGTGGTCATGCTACTGGCCACATCTTCACTTGGGAATTGGCCAAACCCGCCAAGCCTTTTCTTCATATCCCACCTCTAGACAGAGAAAGCTTAGAGGATGGCAAGGCAGATGGCCACGTATCGGGTGTAGCAATCCTACACCTGGGATTTTTGGGGACACGTCATACGGCACTCGTCTCCGCTGATGATGCTGGCATGGCATTTTCCCACCTGGCAACACGCGGGCTAGGCGCCCTTGGCCGCACAGTAAAGACAACCCGGATTCTAGGAAGGTATCCACTATCGGCAAAATCACTAGAAAAACCGCGAAAGCCAAGTTCCGTCCTCGCCTTTGCTCCACTACCTCTCGGAAATGTGGAGCAGCCCACCGACGACATGGGCCTAACGGCTCTCTTGACACCCTATCTTTTGGTAATAGTATCAACCACCCCTATTGCGCAAACACAGCACAAGGCCCCTCGTCCAAAAGACGTTGTGGCACATAGTGCGTTGAGCGGATGTCTTGCTTGGTTTCCAGCAGTCAAGCTAAAGACTTCGAGTGGGCCGACCAATGGAGTGTCCAAAACCAAACTTGTGTACTGCTGGTCAAACGTCCTGACTGTACTCGATGTCCACTCGGATGCAGCAGCATCTCTAGAAAAGGACAAACCGCCAGAGCTTCGTTTTAAACCTCGCAGCCGTTGGAAGGCAGAAGAAGCAATTGTCGCTGTTCAATGGCTCAGCAGATCAGTCCTAGGCGTACTAACAATCAGTCAGCGCTTGATGATTCTAGAAGACAACACTTTACGTGTGACCGACTCGTTTGATCTGCTTCAAAAGCACATTTACCACTCTGATCTCTTCTCGCGCCAACTCAAACCCGTCGTTGAGCAGCTAGATGAAAATGATGCTTCGATGCATGGCGTTGTGGCCGACGCCTTTTACATGAGCTTTAGAGTGTACAAGGGCCGCATGTTTCTGCTAGGCTTCAATGACTGTTCTATTGGCACTCTTTCAAACTGGGCAGATCGTTTGTTGGCACTCATGGAAGATGGCGATTACATTGCTGCCCTTGGCCTCGCAACTTCATACTATATTGGTGATGCAGACAAAATCACTGTTGGATTACCCGAGGATGATGAAGCACGCCATGCTTTAGTGCAGCCGAAATTGCGTGAGATGATTACTGCATCACTCAAATACTCCTTCTCGCAAGACAGTGATGTCGACGACGAAGCAAGAGAGCGGCGACTGAAAGAGCTGGCCGAGGTGGTGTTCGCAGGACTAATGAGTATGAAAGAGCTCGACTTTCTCTTCGAAGATGTGTATGATGCCTATGAAGAAGCGTCGGCGGAGAAGGCCTTTTTCGAAACCCTCGAGCCGTATATACAAGACGGAGAGATTGATTCCATACCACCCAACGTTTTGAAGGATCTCATCACCTTCTACGCTTCAGCGAACCGCTCAGTCCAACTTGAAGAGATGATTTGTCGACTCAGCACAGATACAATGGATCTCAACCAGGTCACGACACTTTGCCAACAGTATGTATTGTATGATGCGTTGATATACGTCTGGACCAATGCGATTGGCGACTACATCACGCCTCTCGTCAACATTCTAGAGCTGATCAAGCTCGTGGATTTTGATGTCAATGCAACGGACAACATCTACCTCACAGCGGCCAACAAAATCTTTCCATACCTCGCCTACACCTTCACAGGACGGGTGTACCCTGGAGGTGCATTTATGGACGACGACCAGGCTTATAGTGCGAAGAAAGATATGTACCGGTTCTTGTTCTCAGGAAAGAACCTACAATGGCCCCCCGGCTCTGGACAGGTCATACTCACACAAACCGACGGTAGTCCTGAACCACCTTTCCCCTACCTGCAACTGGTCCTTGACTTTGATGCTTCAAGCTTCATGAGTATGCTAAACGAGGCCTTTGAAGATAGCTTTTTGAATGGTGAGCAAGACATGTCCAACGGTACACAATTGAACGGCACAAAGAGCGGCTCTACCCTTACACCAACTCGCCAGTCCATCATCAACTACCTGTTTGGTATCATGAATACGGACAATTTTGATCCGGCAGACATTATCTATTTCTACATGTTTGTAGCCAGAAATCTCCCCAAGTATCCACAACACATCATGATGCCAGGAACGTCTTTACACCAGGTCCTTGTTGGTCTATGTAGCTATCCCGCAGAAGCGATGAAGGAAGACTGTCAGCTCTCTGTCGAGTATCTGCTCTCTATCTACCATCCACCGAACCCACAGTCTCTCATCTCGCTGTTCGAGAAGGCTGGATTCTATCGCGTGTTGAAGTCTGTCTACCGCAGCGCACAACAATATGACAAACTGCTGGAAACGTACCTGGATGAGAAGGAAGAAGAGGACTCTGTGTTTGCATGTATTGCTGACATTATGCGGCCAAACAAAGGTCTTACAAAGAAGCAGCTCAACGAGGTCAAAGCAGTTATCCTCAACCGAGCTGCTGACCTGGCTGCTGTTGGCGCGTCACAAGCTGCTTTAACAGTAAAGCAATACACTTCCGATCTCTTAGAGCCAGTTCTAGATGCCATCAAAGAGGATACTGATGCTCAATATCATTTCCTTGAGGCTCTCGTCGAACCGGACCGGGCGCAGGCAGGAGGCGCCAAGCCCATCAACGAAACCCTTCCATCAGGGTTCATGGAAAGATATGTGCAACTTATGTGCACTTACAATAGTTCACATGTGGCGGACTTTGTCAGCATGTTAAAATCGGGTGATCTCAAACTGGAACCTGTGCTTCCAGCTTTGGAGAAGAGTGGCGTCATTGACGCTGCAGTTATACTAATGGCGCGTGACGGAATTGTACAAGGAGCTATGGACCGCTTAGTCAAGCATTTGGGTACGCTTGAGACTGCCTTGACGGGACTCATCAACGGCGCTGCGGAAACGCCCGATGCAGCAAACACAGAAGAGGCAATTCACGATCTCCTCGACGACATTCAGAAGTACATCAAAGTCGGCGTATGGCTATGCCAAGGTCAGACGCAGATAACAGAGCGAACACCAGAATCTTCCATTGATCGGCGGAAGTCAGCCTATGGTGAAGTGCGCGAAGCCGATCTCGCCTTGGATGAGCTGCTGTGGCTCGACCTCGTTGACACCTCTGTCCGTCTCATCAGAGATACATCCAGTGCGGTTGCCGAACACGACGCTCGTATTTCTGCATCAAACAACGGTCCAGCCGACACAGTCGACACAGCACGCATTGTCTCTACCCTCCGCTCCTCAATCCAGCAAACCTTCTCCGCCCTCCTGACATCCACCACCATTCCTCCAGAAAGTAAACCAACCCGCCGAACTCTCAGCATCGACGCAGGCCCGGCTCGTCCTCCACTACAGTCGAAACCCCAGTCCAACCCTTCCTTCCTCCGCATTCTCCGCTGCTTCCTCACCCGCGCATCAACCACCTATTCCCCCTCGCTCTCGGACCTGCGCTCCGTCCTCTCCGAAATCTTCGCAGCCTACACTTTTGAAGAAACAATCCTCAGCCTGGCCAACCGCTTCCTCGACAAAGAAAGCTTCACCCATGTACATCAAATCACCGAGCTACGCAAGCGCGGATGGCGGCCCCGCGGCCAAGTCTGCGAGGCGTGCAAGAAACGTGCTTGGGGTCCTGGCGCGGGACCGGGTGTTTGGGATGCCTGGGAGAAGCGCGAGGAGATGAGGTTGAAGAGTAGGGAGGAGGCGGCTGTGGGGTGGCAAGGGGATGGGGGGAGGGGGAAGAGTATGGGGAAGAGACCCAGCCGGGTTAATGTTATGGATGAGGTGGAGGGGGGAGAGGAAGGAGAGGATAAGGCCGTTGTGTTGTTTGCTTGTAGGCATTTGTGGCATAGAGAGTGTCTTGCAAAGGATAGTGGGGGGAAAGGCGGGTTGGGCGAGGAGATTGCGAGGAGTATGGGGAGGGGATTGAAATGTGGGATTTGTGGGTGATTTGTGGGATGGTATGATTTGGAAGTGGGTGGGTATAGGGAGGACGGGTAGGTATGAATAATCGTTTTTTTCTTTCATGTGTTTGGTAGGGAGAATGGGGATGTGTGAATACTATTTTCTTTTCTTTTCTGATAAGACTTTTGTGAAGTATGGCTGGTTGGGATACGGAGTGGGTAGAGGTAGAGGTTGATTGAAACTGATGCTACTTTTGAACCGATATAGGGACGAGGTATCCTTCATCTTGCTTGTATGGTATAGTGGGTGCAGCTTCGTAGTATGAGTGGTCTAAGTAAGGTTTTCTAATGAGAAATGCGATTCGATTGGTTTTCAGAAATTGCGTTTTTTTTTGGAAGCTGATGTAGTAGAGGGCTAAAATACGGAAATCTCAATTTGACTAAATTTATGATCATATAGTTAAGATAGATAGATTTCTTAACTTGGGGTGAGATGTAGAATAGGTAGGGCAGTAGGCAGCTGGAGTGGCCAGGGGTCCTAGTTGTTACATCAACACATATAGCTGAATATGTAACTTCCTCAGCATCGTTTGCGGGTTGTCGGTATGATATCATCTACTGCGCGCAATAACCGTAGAGATATATTTCGGTAGGCTCGGAAACCATCAACTCAGCCAAAACAGCCCTTCGAGTTCGGTAAGTACTGAACTTATAAAAGTAGCCGTTGAAATCATGCATGCCTAGTTTTTGATTGATTATGTTGTTCTTAGGTCTACTTCCTTGCAACCGTACAATTCTAGGTTGGTAGGTTGGCTATAGAAACACGGATGCCCGTGAACATGTCTTGTGATATTGTTTTTGTCTGGGCAATCGATCAAACTCTGCTCGCATCGAGATGGATTGCTTGGAAGATACATCCTGAACAATCCTATTGGTTCTCTACGACCTCGCACTATACCATCATCATCATCTGATGTCTTTCAACCCAAAGGGCAGAGTTATCTATCTTCCCATGTCACTTGTTGATCTCGATGTCTCTCAGACATATCTACTTGAATCTTATTGGCAAATGTTACGCCTAACTACCGAGTTTAGTGCGTAACATGGTGTACGATCCGACAGTACCGGCTCTACATGTGCATGGGCACTCGATCCTTGCACAATGAGATTTTAGCGCATTACGCTGCGGAATTCATTCCAACAAAAACGAGGTCTGCTAGCCCTGTCCAGTAAAGTGCAGCTAGAGAATCTCTAAAATACCTCAATAGTAGTATAAGATATATGCTTGGGACACTGAAGCTCGCTAACCCGACGGTGAGGTGACCCTAAGGTGACCCTGATAGTGACATTAACCCCAAGTTATTGTTGCTGCCATTTACCATCGATGATTGATTAATCTGAGTAGATGCGATGCTTATCAGGGTAAAGGCCAATCGTGCAGTAAATTTCCCCATGCGACTACATTGAACTGCATCCTGAGTCCAACCACGTGGAGACTTCAGCATTACAGGGTTTGGCCGGATTGTTTTGCGGCTAGGGCGCGATGGTAGTCCCGTTAGGTCCGTGAATAGTGATAATGTTCACTGCAAGGGCTCGAGCTGTACTGACTGGTCATGAGCCTATCGATATGGATAAAATCCCGATGGAACGCCGGATTGGTTTGCTGGCACGTCAATTGCCCAGAGCATTGGATCAGTCCGTTGCCGTGACATTTGAGGTGGTCGCTTTTATGGTATGTCTGAATTGCAGTGAAGCATTGTTGTGCTGTTCATCCAGCAGAACACTTACGAAAGTGGATGGGATAAGAGGAAGCTTTGTCTGGAGTCCTCCACACCAAATCGTATTGTGACGTCAGTCACGCATTTGAGGGTCGGAGACGCTAAAATATGACAGCCAGTACCTAAATCCCTCGCTTCCACAGTAAGTAATACGGGGAAGAGGGGCTTAGCTGTTGCCATTACCCAATGAGGCTTGGCCAAGGACTGAATACGAGTTGCAATACGACACCGAATTCTGATAGCAAAGATAGCCACTTGGTAGACGCTCACACGAAATCTAAGTCTACTAACACATCGATGCAATACACAGCCCACAGCTCGACATGGTACTGATATGACGACGAAGTGTTCTGGCTTTTGGAACTCGCCAATCTCTGAAAAACGGATTGGATCTCGATCGCCGGGTTATCTTTACCGCGAGATATATATGCCAAGGTTGAATCTTAGTCGGGCCACGTAACGTGGTGGCCCCCGTAGATGGGCCGGCGAATGCCGCTGAAAGCGCTGTTTCAATCGGCGTGCGGCAATGCTTATTATCATTGGGACCCGGGCACCGTGCCGCGTGCCGTGTTACGGCCCGCAGAAGCAGTGCCATACTACTTGTTCCTCGAGATAACCAACCAGTACCGTGCTTTGGAACGGTACCAACAACGTACAATACCTACAGGCTTCGTGAACTTACGCATGGTGCAATGCCTATGGATGTCCATGGGTAGCTTGTGGATCCTTTTCGTATTTGCAGTGTTCAGGATGAGACAAGGATATAATGAGACGCGCAATGAGCCTACTTCTGGAAGAAAGCCTAGAATGTTCGCTGCTTAAGTCACGTTGAGCATGGCCTTACTATATGTCAGCCCGTACATCGGGTCACGATGTTCAAAGCCCCCTCAAGGGACGCGTAATTTTACTTCATCTCCACTCAATAATACCCAAGTGCTATCTACCTCATCTATCAGGAGTAACACCATGTTCGCACGAACTCTTACCGGCATGTCGTTTTGCTACAATCTATACTGAATTGAGTAGCTAGTGGAGAAGATTCCATCATTGATACGCCTTTGATAAGCGGAATAATTTTGAAGCGTTAGAGAACGCGGCTACTTACTAGAAACGGAGAACATGACCGCTGCTGGGGTTAAGTTTTCCCTTTTGAAATTAATGCTAGATCTGAGTTGGTGATTGTTTAAGACGACGTTGTGAAGCGAGAATAGGTTTCACCTGTCAGTGGCTTGTGTAAAGTCTGGTCACACGTTTGAAATTGACAAATGTTCATTCGAAACAATCTAGTAAAGCCAGACCCCGATCCAGCATTTCCATTGATCCGGGATGGCCACTACCGAGTAACTGCCCGAGCATTATTCCTAGTATGGTTTAGTATCACTTTTTAATCGGGAAACTCCCCCCTGTCACCCTGTACCAAGGCTTACTCCTTGTGCGGAAGTAGCTCGGGACGGGATTGTATGCAGCCGCTAACCAGACATTAAGGTTACAAGTGTTTTCCGCACCGTTTGCGCGGGCTAAAAGTGGATCTGAAAGTGCCAGTGTGCGTGACACGAACCCATGTCTTTGATATCGCCCCTACTATAGGACTAGTAGCATTTGTCGGCAAGTTAGGGATCAAGGGAGGCGGGCTAACTATAAAGGTCATATACGTTGGAAGAGAGGGATCACTAGCTATGCGGTGCTACTATGTAATTGGTCACGATTGCTAGTCCGCATCTATTATAGAGCAGCGACAATGTACAACGGTAACTACTTACAGCAAGAATATAGTAGTAGAATCAACTCCCTATAGCAACAGGCCATATTTGCATTGCTTAAGCTGAGATGGGCTAGGGCTCCGTGAGAGAGTCCGTCGGCGGTACATCAACTGAGGGTCTGACCTCGGTAGCGTTCAGATTTGATCGAATAGCAGTTTCAGAACAATCAATTGAATCAACGGTGTTCGGCCTGGATCCCTAAACGCGGAAGATACCCCGTTCCATCGCGATCAAGTTCCTCCTTTCTTTTCCATTTACCAATTTCAAATCGCATCTCGCAATTGAGAAAAGAAATGATGGTGAAAGCAAGTAGGCCGCATCGAGCGCTAGTAGTAGTTGTGATAGAAGAAGGGAATGTCGATCACTACTGATGTATAATCATGGGGTAGGAGCTCTAGCAGTGTCGCGGCCCATAAAGCACAGTCTCCTACATCCTCAAACCAGTCCCAGTTGGATTACAAGCTCCGGTCCCAGCGATACATTGCCTGGACAGAAAATTAAATACATATATAAAACATAACCCCACAGGTATATTTACGGTATAGACCCAATGCGCTGATAGAAAAGCGGTGATGCACCGATGTGGGCGGCTTTACTTCGAAAACCTCGGTCTCGTATTGCATCACATCATTGCTTACATTAGTGTTGATCGTAAGATTATCAGTCACTGGAATGATCTACATTCAGTTAGAAAATCATCCTTATCCAGTTAATGTTTATGGGAACAATATTATTGCCGCTGTGATGTTCATTCCAAGAGTCTCACCAACTTGTAGTGAAAGATGCCCGAGCTAACACATCATTGTTACAGAGTTTTTGTCTTTCAATAGCTCGAGTTGTATTCATGTATAGAGACAGAATCCATTTATAATGTGGGAGGGCACCTGCCTGTCCTTATTGTCCCCATGCGCAAAAATCTCTGTTTAATGACACTCTGAGCTTGGCCAGGAGCTAATGAGCGCGAACCCTATATCAGGGGTAAGTGCGCAGCTCCGTAACCAGGAGTCTCGCTTGGCCGGTCTATACGCCGGAATGCTTGGTCCCTTCTACCCTGGATTTCGGACGAAGTTGGGGCTAGAATCATCATGTCTGAACCTCGGATAAGTAAGGTCTCGACCCAAGTCTTTCGATCAAGACCGACCAATATCACTTGGAAGCAATCGCCATACCACAACTCTCGCTACCTCTTGACCATTCTATACTCTTATTTTACATTGGACCTATATACAAACAGTCCGTTACGACTTTCGATTGCTCAATGATGATGGACGTTGAAGGAAACCCTTCCTACAAAGCTTTCGTCATATCTCCCCCGCAGGAAAATCAAGGCACCCCACAATTCTTCTCAGACTTGTTGATAGAGGCTCTATACCTCTATGTTTCTGTGCCTTTTCACACCACACATACGTTGATAATATGTGTATCAATTATTCCCTTCAGCATTCCAAGCCATCGCGGCCAGGTTTTCTATCATGCAGAAGCGTCATATGCGCAGTGTTGTCAATGTCTGGACAGGAAATCGTTTATGCCCACAATTATTAGCACAGCACAGAATGCTTACGGCATGTACATGCCGTATCATCCGTGGAATTTTGAAATGGCTGGTGTATGGTTAGTTATTCTGGTCATTGTGAGAATCTTCTAGCCCAATACTAATTGCGCTTCTCAGGCGGCAGGTACAGGTTTCCTCTGGGATTAGACACATCGGCTTAACCTGCGCACAGAGATCGGCATTAATCCTCGATCAGATGCTAGGGTCTCCAGCATCTTCGTCAGATGAAGAGGAGATCTACAGCCAGGGCCATGACTCAAGTTTCGATTCTGAGCGACATTTCTTCGTGGACGAGTTCGTAGGATCTGTGCTGGAAACACCTCCAGCCGAACCACTGGTTATTTATTCCATGCAAGATGCAGAAAGCTGCAGTATCATGCATACAAGACCCCTAAATAACCACGAATGTCCAATAACGAAAGTTGCGGATGAGTTCCTGGATAGCTTTTCCAACAAACAGTCATACATCCTGGCGACCGAGTTTAGTAACCGCCTCTTGAGTCCAGAGTTACCAGAGGGCACGTACTCTGAGCCTGCTATGCAGGCCTTCAGATGTTGCGAATTAATGGCTGGTCAGGCAAAGGAGCAACTGAAGAACGCTACCTTCACTCGGTTCTTCTCTCTGTGCTTCTTTCTCCTTTGGGAGGGACTCGCATGCGAACCAGGGAAAGCAGGTGCTCGCGTGGTATGTATCCTGAGAAAAAAATGGAGTGCAAACGATTTCCCTGCTGACATTTATCAAGATCAATGCACGAATGAGGGAAGCGGGCTTTGAGGGAACTTCACGTAGTCTGAAAACTCTCCGTGATGAGACAATCTTCATAAACCGGCTAGTGGCTTCCATTGAAATGTCACATGGGATAGGCGTTGCATCGCTGGTCTTCTATCATATTTTCGGTGAGAGCATTCGGCTAAGATACTTCCCAAGCTGTTGACTGAACATGCGTAGGGGCCTCAAATTACCGGCTTATCCGCCTCATGAATCGCTATGGTAACGCTAAGAAGCTGCTTGCCATACGAAGAATCTGCGAAAACCTACAAGTTTCTAGACTTGTTGGCAACCCTCTACCCATTCTGCGGGTACATGATCTGATAGGAGAACACATGCCAGACCTTCCGTATGTTCCCTGGAGTCTATATCGATGCATTTCATTGACAGTTGGCAGCAACAACGTAATCAACACCGCGATAGGATACTTGGATGTACAGACCTCATTAGCCATCGAGCAAGACCTGGATTTTTCTGGATTCGATCCTCAATTAGGTTTCCCGCAGTTATGAAAAACATCCTGTCTATACAAGCCTAACTAAACCTACCACTTCGTGATCACGTCGAAATGTGGTCAAGATAACTCGTGAAGCTAACAAAACGATGAGAAGTTAGCTAGCCATTTGTTACTCGGGCACTCCCTTGTAGACTATCATTGAATTACCATGATGATTACGATCAAGAATACGAGTAGAGGCGATTACTGCCAATCAGTATGGAACCCTGCTTAAGCACGAGCTGCTTGTTTCTATTGGTTATCTGCCGAAGTAATTCCATCTCAATAGTTTCGCTAAGATGGGGATGAATCATGCTCTTTATTGGTAGCACTCAATGCTTACTGTTGCTTGTAAACCCATGTGTATAGAATTCTAAGCTAGTTTCTAGAATACCGAAATAGATTATACCCTATGCAGAACATTATGTGTGCGCTAGCATTCACGTAGACTAGTAAGATCTATCTGTCAAATTTCTTGGTCATAATCACACAGTTGTGAGGGTTGTTTTCTTCTCTCACATGACGCTGCTGAACACTATAGCCATTACCTTCCGATTCCTCGCAATGAAATCTAGCCTGCTCTTCTTGATTGTGGTGTGTGGCAACTAGCCTCTCTATAGCCAAGAGCCTGTGCGGTTTCATGTTTTTTTCCGGCCTATTGCTGGGCTGCTTCACTTACGATCATCACATGAGGTGGCATCCAGGTATGTCTAGATTAAGTTGATTAAAAGAGGAGTACACATGTGATTGATGGTCTGTCCTCTGACCGTGCGATACGATGATCCCCTCATAAACGAGGAGAATTGCTAAATTTAGGTATCAAAAAACGTGGGTTGTTTGAATCTAGTCGTATCATTGAGAATGCGGCCTCAGAATGCTACTATTGTGGAACAGAGCACTGCCTCATGGATCTAGATTTTCTGTTTTACCGAATATGACACCGTCTCTAGCACAACTTGGAAGATAGAGTCTAAATCTAATGAGTAAACCGAAAAATGGCATCGTACGAGCAGGTCTAGGAGGAAGCAAGGTATTCAGCAGTCACGCGAGAGACTATAATCGTTGTACAGGCAGTCTCAATTGCTCTGAAACCTGTTCTATCCATGCATACGAGCAAACACTGTTCTTTGACCATAGAGCGCCTTTTGATACGAGATGATTTACATGGGCTTCCTATTAGATATTTTAGCGCTGACCGCGAAGAATCGGCCCGCAGGACTCCATTCCGCTCCTAAATAGTAGGGTGCCACCTGGTAGACATAAAAAGCGGTACTCTACAATAGGTTGTGCATTATGTGGCCAGCGGCACTATCTACTAGCGTCTTTCTGATCTTTTTGTTTTTCAGTGTTATTTTAGCCCATAGCAAAAACAATGCACTTAAACTATAGAATACATCTTAATCTTATGATTGTAGTGCAAAGCTGTAAAATTGTCAGCATTCTAGTGTGTTATTAATTCTGGGTAGGTAGTGGCGTATGTACAGTATTACTTTTTTGACCATCGAGTAAGTATCGTTTCTTTTCTGGGTAGAGCCTAGTAAAGTGTGTTCGGTGGTATGTCTTAGTATAAGCGCCAGTTAGGGCGGCCTTTTCTCTGGGCGAAAAACGTATAAGTGCATTCTTATTAAAACAAAACATTTGTTATGAGCGCATTCTTATCGAATGTTATCATCAGAGAAAAAGGGTTTCAATTCAAGTGAAACTGTTCGATGATCACACGCCCACTTTATGATCATTATCCGCTGCAAAGGGCGCACTTCGGAAAAAACATTTTCCTACTGCGTGTGGTCAGTGCGTGCAACAGTTCAGCCAATGCAACACCATCTGCCCCATCAAAATATCCACCCATCATTTTCAACACGTGATAACTCCACCACCATGACCGCCCTTGCAAAAGCAATTGCGGCAATCGATTCGCAAGATGCAGAAGGCCAACTTTTATATCGCGCAGCTGCAAAAAAGTTTGGTGTTAATGTCACAACATTAACGCGCCGGCACCAAAACAAAACACAGTCAAGGGCTGCAGCTGCCAGAAAACGCCAATTACTTACTCCACCACAAGAATCAGAGCTGGTGAAATATATAGAAAAACTATCAAAACGCGGGCTACTACCTTCTCAATCTATAGTCAAAAATTATGTGGCCGTTATTACAGAATGGGAGCCCTCTGACAGCTGGGTTACTCGTTTTTTGCACCGTCACCACCATGACTTATGCATCAAAAAAGCCACGGGTATCGACCGCGACCGTTATCTAGCTAAAGCTCCAGCCAACTACTAATCATATTTTGATCTCCTCTATGCTAAGCTCGATCAGTATAAGGTTGCGGCACACAATACCTACAATATGGATAAGAAGGGCTTCTTGCTCGGCCGTATCTTACCATCTAAAAGAATCTTTTCGAAGGCTATGTAGGAGTAAAAGAAAGTACGCAAGGCACTCTAAGATAGGAGTAGGGATTAGATAACGATTATTAGTTGTATCTGCGCTAATAGGAGCTCAGTAGATCCTACGATAATCTTCGAGGGAGCAGATAGTCTTTATAATGAATGGCTACGGGACCTAGAGGTGGGAAAACACCAGATTTTTTGCTGCACCACCCTATCTAGATGGAGCAACAATGACCTCGCGCTGGCTTAGGTTGAGCAGGTATTCGATCGCTGCACGAAGGAGAAAGCAAAACGCGACTACAGGATGCTTCTCGTCGACAGGCATGGCAGTCACCTAACGTCTTCCTTCATCGAGTACTGCCATGCCCACCGAATACTACTCGCAGTGTTTCCGCCTCACGCTACTTAGAGCCTCTAGCCACTTGACGTTGGTGTATACTTACCTCTGGCAACCGCGTATAGTACCAAGCTCACTAATCTACTCCACAGCGATTAAGGATTGCTTAATATGCGGAAAAGTAATTTCCTCCGCATATTTTGGGCGGCATATACATCTGCTTTTATAGCTGATAATATATTAAGTAGTTTTTAAGCCTGTGGGATCTATCCGCGCGAGCCTGACGTCGTAATGAAACGCTTCAAAACACCACCACCACGAGCTGGTATAGATACAGAAATTGGAGAGGCAGGAGATGGAGATACCTGGTGGGAGCTGTTAAGAATATTTGCAGCTGCGGTGCCGGATACATCAAAAAATGCAGCTAAATAGCTCAAATAGGCGCTCTATTCATTGCAGACTCAGAACGAGCTTTTGCACTATGAAAACGACAAACTACGCGTTAATATTACTACTAGAAAACGCCGCAAATCTAAACGTAAGCTTCTTAATCTGCAGCAGCACGAAGAGTATTATAGCACGGCTGTAATATGGAGCCCACGATTAGTAAGGGAGGCCAGAGCCCGCGAGGCAGTAGAATAACAACAAGAGCATAATAAAAAACTCCAAAAAAAACACCAGAGGGAGGAGCGAGCTGCCGCAGCTATATATAAAAAACAGATGGCACAAGCTGCTCGTGAGCACCGAGAAATGGCTAGAGTGGTGCGGCAAGAGGAGCGCGATACGAGGGCTGCACAACTAGCTGCCGCGCGCGCTCAAAAAGCTGAAGATCGCGCTGCTGCAACCGCACAAAAATCTCGCGATAGACAGAAAACAGCTAAGCGAAAAGCTTCATCAACTTAGAATATAAAAAAACCAAAGCGGCGTCGTGTTATAGAGGCTAGAAGTCGTGGTGGTGATGCATCACCACCCGCCAAGCCTCCCACCAAAACCACCACCCGCGGCCGCAGTGTGCGGTTGCCCACCAAATATCAGTAGATATATATCAAATATACGATCATATCAGTACTCCACCAAAAAATCTCGCGATAATAACGTTTTGGTGGTGGTCAAAAGCTTTATTTTTTGATGGGCACCCATTTTGGTGGGGTGTTGCATTGGCTGAACTGTTGCACGCACTGACCACACGCAGTACGAATTAGAGTCAAAAATAGTTTATCAACGCATATGCTTTCACTATTCAACCCTTAATGTTCTCAGCCCACGAACTTGATTTCTCATCAAATCTAAAATATTTTTCGTACAAGAGTCTTAGTCTAGCTGTTATTAGCACTTTTATCGATTTCCCTGACACCTCGATGCGTGTTTTGGAGTTAAATAAATCATAATATTGTGGTATACCTGGGCTAATATATAGCTTGGCCGATCATATCCAGGACATGATAGATCGCTACAGGGCATGAATTGAAGAGACTGCCACCTCCACTATCGCAAAAAAGCCCCCACAACCACAACCCTCAAAAGTTCCCACACCCATCCCATAGAAAGCTTCAAAAAGCTCATCCTCCTATCCCCCCACCCCTTTACTTCCTGCAGCAGCACCTGCTAAATCCCAAGTAGCAAGACTCCATAACCAAGAAACCACCGCGGTTCTGGCAGTACCACTCGCACTTCTTGGCCCAATCAAGACGGCATCCAGAGCGGGCTCCAGGGCAAGCCTAGTCGCAGTTAGCCTCTTGCATTTCAGACATTCCCAGCTTATAATAATCCCACGGTGCCAAAGCCACAACAATAAAGACGCGAGATGAATAGGGAAGGAGGGAATGGGGGACTTACACGAGGAACAAGTCCAGCAGCTTCCGCCTCTGCCTCTCGTGCCTCAAGCGCAGACATAGTCGGTGTTCCAGCTACAACGGTAGCAAGAGTAGCGATAGCGGCGATGAGCGTGAACTTCATATTTGCTGTTTTCTTTTCGAAGAAAAGGACGGGTCCAAATTGAGTCTTGTAGGAGTGGTAGTGGTGAAGAAGAGAACAGAAGAGATGCTTGATCGATGCTGTGATGCTTCTACTTCGCAACGGACTTCACTGCTGCTTTTATACACATCTTGCCCTCATACAAGATTGTTTTCTATACCTTGTTTTCAATCATTCCGCCCCCAAGAGGGCCATCATGCGGTCCATGGCTGTGCGGTGAATGCGATGGATGCGAGAAGGGCTACTTCGCGCCTGGGCAACATGTGTATGCAAGCCTCGTGTGGAGCTGACAGGCGCTTTCATTACGGCACACTCTGCAAAGACATGATGATTGATGTACATGTTGGGTATAGTGGTTGGACAGAGCAAGGGCACTGTCATCTTGGTACCTAGATGCGAAGATATACTGCAAGGATGAAGCTTGGTGCGTTGTTACAACCTATCTCGCTTGCAAGTGCCGATGACGGTACAACGTCCATACCGCTTACAAAAAAGGTCAAGTAAATGGTTACTGTACACAGCATAGACACTTCTTAGTTTTTTACAGCTCCAGCACCGTTTACTTCCACAAGTACCTTATCCGTGCTCGCACTTGCTTGTATCTACCGAAATACCCCGTGGCGCAAGCGATTGGCCAGCATGCGATCCTATAAAAAAAAGGTACCTGCATTCCCATCGCTATCATCTAACCGAAAGAAAGAAAAAATTCCCTAAACCGCGCCCCCACCCCCCTTGCGTGCGGCTGAGGGAAAACGGCAAACCGGTACGTAGTTACCGTGACGCATGCACATAAAAATGGCCGACGAACAAGCGCGCCCCGCCCCCGCTCTCTCTTTCCCCTCTCTCCCCACAACATAACCTTCAAGCCGTAAATCTTGGGGGCGGAAAATAAAGAAAGAGAGTTGTTAGCGGCTATCGCAGCTTGGCCAGTGCTTAGGCCCTCTGCGACTCGTAGATGCGAGATACGACGGCGGATAGACGAGTGACATTCTGTGTGCCGTTGGGGGCCTAAAGTGTGCCTTGCTGCGGAAAGGGGTCCTGTGGTCGTTAGTGGCGGTTTTCTGTCACCATGAAAAAAACGATACGATGTATTTTGTTTGGTGAGATTTGGGGAGTTGTGGAGATGACGTGGTGGAGTGTAGTGGGTGGAGGAATTTAAGCGCGTGGCGCTTGGAGATAGAGGGGGATGGCGTCTGTCGGAGGTGATGATACGACGATGCAGAGGCAAGGCTGAACGATTCTTGTTCTGTATTTAGGACGTGAATGAGTTGTTCTTTGTGGTTATTTCGGGCTGTGGGATATGTATTAGTCTTCATTATGGCTGGTTAATCAACGAAGAGGGTTGCTCTCATGAGTTGGGAACCAATGAGTGCTGATTTGGAGGGCCATACCGAGCAACCACTACCCAGGACTTATCCCCAGAACGTATTTTAGAATTAACAAGAAAGGGAATGGAATCACCAACTGCGATCTGTTAGTCTCCAATTGATATAATCGATCGCAGCCGAGGATCCTCTCACTTATTCCTACACCAGTGGAGCGGCTATCCCAGGAAAAACAGTAATTTAGAAAACACTCCCCACTAATCGGCGAATCCAAGAGGTGGTGTAACACTGTAAGCCCTAGGCTTCACATGTCACATGGAAGGCCTCTAGATATTACGTTAAGCTCGATTGAACAAACAAACAAACCTATTCCTGTACTGCGAAGGTCAGAATGCACCTGCAAGACGTTTAATACAACAAGCTAGTGACATAACCGCTTCATCTGCTCCAGGACTTATTAAGATAGACCGGAAATCCAATCACTCATTCGCGCCACAAAATTCCAAGAAAAATCTTTATTAGAACAACTAACATACAAGCTATAACCCCCCTCCCATCACCACCAAACCAACCAACTTCCCAAAACACCCCAGCTCTCCCCATCACATACCCCTCTAGTCCTTCTCTCCTCTAGAGTGGACTCGTATTAATAGCAACAAAGCATCCCTAATAATTCCCCATGTTAGTTTTTTTTTCCACATTGGCTATTTTTTTTTTTCAAAAAAAAAACAAAAAAAAACAAAGGCCTATACATATATGTAGAAACAGAGAGATAAAGAGAGAAAGAGATGAAAACTTACACCTTTCGTATCGCAATTCCCAGAAGTAACGGCACCAAGATTACACTGGCATGTTTGCGAGGTACCAACGCACGGCCCGCCAAAGCTGATGTCGGAGCCTCTGCACGTGAAGGAGAGTTGGGCTGTTACGGCCGAGACCAGGAGCATGCTGGTGGCGAGGAGGGAGGGGAGTTGGAACTGCATTTTTTGGGTTGATGATGATGATGATGGGAAGTTGAGGTAAGGTGTTGGTAGTAAGTGTTTGAAGTAGTTGAAACTGTTGAGTGATATAGGATGAGGTATGTAGGAAGTAGTAGTATTTATATAGTTATAGTCATGTCTCCCTTCATCATGACATTCTGGGCTAAGCCATGTACACGGCACGTATAGATACTATCTACCAGAGCAAAAAGTACGATTAAATCAGCTCTCGGGAGCTGATGCTGTGGTGGAGAAAGCAGCGAGTATAGTAGGAGAAAGGCCCGAAAGGTACTCAGACGAGGATAACATCATATATATGATGTGAGGTGCGCCTACAGAGCGCTAGTTTTCTGACCTATATAAACTGGTCTGGCTCGCTGCTATGGGTGATCTGTTGGTGATTCCGGGGGTTCGCCACGTGACCATTCACCATCCAAATCCAGGGAGGACTCCTGACATCTCAACACGGCTGTGCGACCAATTAATCGTAGTGATTTTCGGAATTAATCCAGATTTGCGTTTTGTTCGTGCACGAAAAACCCAACTCCTCTGGGGATTGATGGTATATACGGCAGCTAAAGCTGGCACCCATTTAAGATAACTATTAAGGAATACAGAACACCGTATTGGATATCATTTACACACTCCAAAGGAAAAGCGCAAAAACACGTAATCAAGCAAATCTACCGTACTAATCCCTTCCATGTCGCGCATCTGGTCCCTCACACGTCACGGTCCTCGACTTCTCTGCCTCCATAGAAGACCCTATGCACCTGGCATTTAGAACCTCCACCTTGAAATCGACTTGGACGTCTACGATGATGCGTTTCCAAGGGTTCGCTTCATCTTGATTTGTTGCTTGTTTTTCCTGATCCTGGCGGCTTGCTTCTTCGCATTCCAAGTCGTCAGGGGTTTGGAGGGCGTGCATGTGGCTTTGACGCTTGTTCATACTAGCAGATGTCTTGTCGTCGTGCTGAGCTTCGGAGCATCGCACGTATGATTCCATAGCGTCATGCACAAATGGCATGTTTCTGCAGAATAGACACCAAATTTCAAGCGCATTGGTGACGCATACTGCGAAACACGCCTCGCGTGTGTACCAAAGTATACGGGTTGTGGAGTGTGCGTCGGTAAAGTCGTGGAATTTTGCTAGAAGGGCTAGAATGACCTGGCGCATATGCGTTAGTACTAGGGAATGGGCTAGAATAAAATGGCGTGTGTGACGTACGATAAAACTGCCCATGCCGAGTAGCATGACTAGCCTGATCTTTTGTTTAACCGGTAGCGAGAGCGACGTGATTAGCGAGATCGCGATCGCGACGATGGATGCATCGCTGCTGAAGTTGAATACTGCATGTGCAATAGCAAACTCCTTGACGGTGCTGCAGACTGTAAAGAAGGTAACTTCAACCGCCAGCCAGCCGATGACGATGTATACTGCTGCACCCTTGACCCATTTCGTGGCGGTCGTTTCTTTGAGCGTGCGAGCGAATGTCAATAGCATACACAGTTTTAATGCGGACATCAAGTTGTGCATACACTGCTAGATGTTAGCTTCATGTGTCGATCTATCTTTCAACGTGTTACCTGCTACCAACATACCTGCTCAGCGACAGCAATGGCTGTTGAACCTTTTATCCAATTGTTGGAGTCATCTTTTGTGAATACTTCCACACTTTCTGGTGAGAACATGTTGCTTTCGTCTTTGGTAATTGTTGGAGTTGAGATCACGGCCAGCCCCGTGTAAAGTATCGGCACAGCCGTCATCATGATCCAGTCATCTACCACGAAAAGACCAAGGTTACGAACATGACGCCATCTGGAGAAGCTGGGATGATCTATTAGCCTCATGTACACACAATAAATTCTCGTTACTGACATTCGCAGCGTGATAGCAACAATACTGATGCTGTACAGAGTCCACGCCTGAAATTCTAGTAGTCCCGGTGGGAGGTTCGACAAGTTGAAAACTTGCATTGCCAGTTCTTTCTTGGTCGTCATTTTTGGAGATGTTTCGCTGCTGGAGGTGAGTTCACAATATACTGTAGACCCGGTCAAGTAACCAAGCTCTCAAGTTGTATTATCTACTTCATGAAAATGGCCGTGAATTAGACGCGAACTAGATACGTGTGTCCTCGAACCGAGAGAAATAACGGGATATAAGTATCGTGCTGCTGACTCGACTAATAAGGTTTGAGATGTGATCGTCTTTTGGTTCGTCAGATCAAACTCGAGATCGCATCCTTTACTCATACGACGCTGCTTACCGAAACGCCTCGGCCCGTCAAGGGGTCCCCGCAAATCCAGTCGAATTAGGCAATGAGTAGTACTGGTCGGGATTCCCAACCGAGGATCGACACAGCAGTCAATGTGTCGGCTAGGGAGTTCCAGATCCATACACCGGGAAATTTCTCAAGAGCCCAACACGATGAATGTTCCTATTGGTGAAGAAAGACCGTGTGGACGTGAACGAAGCTTGGGCCTTGGTGGATCGCGGGATGGACGGCGACGGCGGCGGGAGCGGGATGTGGGTTCCGTCCAGCTGTGTGACGATCACATCTTAGTAGAGCGATGAATAACATACTTTATTGCAATGAATGAGGCGCTTCTCACGCTCGTATCCGACGCACCGGTCCGGAAATGAGAGTGCAAGTCTCGACACAAGAACGTGGGTGTCGGCGATAAGACTAGAAAAAGCAGTTATGGCCAAATGAAGCTAGCTGGTGTGTTTTCGGATGTCAAGTCATTCGATAAGAGAAAATGATGTCCAACACCCCGTACCCTTGTATTCCCCCAACGCCCCGTGAGGTCTAAGACCGTTCGGTAGACGCGAGGAAAGTCTATTCGAGTAACGTTAACGCCACACCATTGAGTAATCAAAACGTCCCAACATGTGGTGATAGAATAGTTGAAATTATATTTTTCGTTTACAAAGAATATATTTCGGGTAAAAATGTACAAGTACCCTCGAGAAAATAGAAGAGATATGAATCTAAACATGCTGATACCTTCAGCAGGGAAACCAGACAACACCGTATGAGATCTACGCCCAGGATTAAAAAAAAAAGCCACAAAGTTGGCAAGGGAGTCAACAGATGAAACCTTGCACGACGAATGCAGAAACCGAGATTCCACAAAGAGACCGACAGACATACGCCAAGTAGGCGCCAATGATCATCTCATGCGTAAGGGAGCGGGACAAGGATCAGGCACCAAAAGCTATGCTACTGAGCCCAACTACCCCTTCTAATGGCAGCAGTACCATGACAAGAGCTGGTAAGATCTTCGTCAGCCATGTTGGGATGCTGTCTCGCCCACTCCTTGATATAAATGCGTAGCGCGCGCCAACGCATGCACGTTTCTTCAGTAATCTCAGAATCCTTCAAGTTGCCGTCCTTTCCAAGGCGAATGTAACCGCGAGATTTGGCGAGATGGTCATCTTGCCGTAACTCGGAGATAGGGATGTGTGAAATTTTGGAGAGCTCTGCGTCAAATGGACGCGCCATGGATGGATAGCCCAGCGATAGATAATTGTAAACCTGGGTAACAAAATCGTCGCCGAACTCCTCTTCGATCGACTGCTCGACAGCAAGCTTCTCATCAATACCAGCAAAGTCCGATGGCGCGAATGTTGCTCCTGAGCTAGACGCTGGAGGAGTAGGCGGCAACAGACTCGCAGACGGTGTTGGGTAAGGTGAAATGGGATTTGGTATCTCTGTATTGGGCGTCAAAAGACCAGTTGGCCCGCGTGGGGATTTATCTCCGCCATTGACGCAGAAACCGCCCCACAAGCCATGGGTACTCGAAGCGCGGCTGTTGGCAGTAGACCATAAGGATGGTGTTGTGCTTGTTTGTCTTCCATTGCCTTTGCCGCACCACAGGCTTTCACCTTTTTCAGAAGCAGCTTTGGACTGCTCAGAGAGATAGCACATGGCTGTCCTGACCGCGTCACACCCTTGGGTAGGATCGAAACGGGATGGCTCTGGGGACTCGCAGCGTGGAAATTTGATGTCTTGCCCAAGCATAGGGGGACGGGCTTCTCTTCGCTGGCGCTCCAATTCAGGGTCCTTGCGTTCCTTTGCAAACTTGCTAGCCGTGGCAGCATCGAGAAAGCCTGCGGGATTGCCAAAGGGGCTGAAAGCAGGTTTTATGTGTTCAGTAGGCTTCGGCTTCTCCTTCTCGGCAATCTGCTCTGCTTGGTATTTTCGCATGGCTTCCAATTCCCAGTTCACGACAGTATATGGGGGTTCTGCCTCTGGCTCTGTTTGAGGCTTTGCCTCTGTGACAGATGGCTCCGAACCCTCCGTGTCACGATCTACGTAGTGAGCCACAGGCTCGTGAATATCACTGTTAGGGAATGCTGCCAAGGCTTGCTCTCGAAGTTGCTTCTCAGCAGCCTTGGCAGCCAGCTCGAGCAAGTATCCAGCAGAGGTGCCATCGGCACTCTCCCGCCGTCGGGTAGCCTCCTTGTACATGAAGGAGTGGTCAGGCCTGTAGGGAGGTGACTCGGTGGGTGAAGGTGGAGTTGATGCCTCAGACTCGGAAGATTCAATGGGATCCAAGTCTGGCACGCGGAATGAATGCTGTGAAGAGCTAAAGTACGATCGGCGCCTACTTAGTGGCGAAGCGTTGCGTTGAATCTCGAGAAACAAGGGGTTTTGTGACATGTCATATGTTGGAGTGTTCACTGGGGGAGTAGGTGGGATTCCTAGTATTCTTGCTTTTCGGGCACTGATGGCTGACTCTGGGGTGGCCTCCGTTTTTTCGTAATCAAACAGCACAGGCTCGTCGTCACCTGCTTTACGGTGTCTCTGAGCGGTCTCGATCAGCTGGGGCCTGAATCTCTTGATAGGTAGCTTTCTCGGTACTGTGCCCAGGGGATTGACTTTGAACTTGTCAGTGGGCGATGTTTGCTCTTCCCAATCACGGGCGAATTTTTGACGACTGCTTCTTGTGGTCGTTTCTAAAGGCTGAGGGGCAAAGCGACGGTTCGATCTGGTCGTAGTTTCCATAGGCTGGGGTGCAAATCTTCGCGGCGCCTTGGAACTTGTGGCAGTTGTCTCAATGGGCTCGGGTATAAATCTCCGGTTTGCTTTGGAGGTTGTAGTTGTAGTCTCAAACGGCTCAGGCGCGAACCTACGTCTGGCTTTGGAACTTGAAGTAGTGGTCTCAATGGGCTGAGGCACAAACCTTCGCGGCTTAGGCGCCTCGACAGGCTCCTGCCTGGCTTTGTCCTTTGAAGACGAAACCGTCGTCTCAATGGGCTCGGGCTTGAAGCGCCTTGGAGGTGCTGCGGAGTCCATCTTTATTAGCGTCGTGTACCCCCGACAAGTGGCCCTTTATGATTTAGTCTTGTGCAAATCGTTTATGTCACTGTTGGTGAGCTGCCAATCGCAGGTGTGCCTCTGGTGCGGATGCGCACGCGAGCGGGGAAGTCGATCGGGGAGGTGGATCGGGACAATCCGGGGCATGCAGAGGTAGCAATTCCCAGGTGGTTATGGTGTTGACGGGTGCGATAGGATGTAGTGTGCCTCTTGGGAACCGAGGTATATGCAGTCTATAGTGTTCTGCTCGGGGGGTGGGCGGGCAGAGTTCAAGAGTAGGCGTGTAGGCTTTGGGCAGCGGTTAGTGTCGTGGGCATGGAGGTTGTGGGTAATGCACATGCACTCGACTCACCAGACCGCGTATCTCTTTTCCCACACGGCCAGGGGCTTGTCGAAGGGCGGAAAGCGTGTGGACGGGGCTCTGGCGGGCAACATGTGAAATATCACAGTGTCGAGCGGGCGGTGGACGGGGTGCAAGATGACGTATGGCCTACTGGGTCGCAGGTCGCGGTGGCAGTCTAAGGGCGACCGCGCGGGGATTCGCGAATTTTGGGGAGACAGGAGGGAGGGAGGGATGGAGGGGTGGGGACGGTGTGTGGAGGGATATATGAGGCAGCGCAGTGTAGCGGTACGACGGCAGTGCTAGGGCCGTCGACGGTCAACGAGGCGCGTCGAGTTGACAAGATGGTGATTCTTGTTGGGTCCAGAAGAGCGCTTCGATCAAGTCTCGACCGTTGCGCCTCCCCCTTCATGCCCGATAACTCGAAATTGTTCCATCAATGCACCGCGCCCACAGTGCCGCCGCTGATGCAGCTGCACTCATGTCCAAAAAAGCAATGCCCACCACCTGCCACTGAGTCTGTGACGCTGCCCGGCAGCACGCCACACAGCGTGCTGCTCGTCGGCGCAGCAGAGCCGTCGAGTCAGCTCAGCAGTCAGCTCCCACGCATATCCCACACGTCCAATTCGTCTAGCACTCCACGGCGCGACGACGGACAGCAGCCGGGTGGGTCGCTGGACGGGCTAGGCATTTCCATTTCCATTTCCATTTCCATGTCGAGGCCGCCGCCATGGATCGGGATGGCGTCGCTGACTGGGGGATCGACAAATGACACTTGGGTGCCATGGCCTCGTCGACAACCTTGTGCGTGATGCCCTCTGCAAGCACGACGGCCGGGCCTGGCATGCGAGTATTACTACATACACTACTTGCACGCGATACACGATGTACACACACACACACACACCCGTGAGCCTCGGGCACACGCGACCGTCGGCATGTGCAGCCAACATGCCCGCCAAGCCATCGTCACGATGCATCGACTCGAGCAACGTGCTCTTGAGGCGCAACTTGGTCGCTTTGGGATCGGAAGAGGTCTCACCACGCAATACTTACCGCACGGGTCCACGTTCCGTCGACAGTCGTCGCTGTCAGCCGCAAAAAATGCCTCTAGACGGATCCGCGGCCGCCCAAGGGGTAAATGCATGTTTCGCCGTTGTCTATTTGCAGGCCATCTGCTAGGCCAAGCCACGGTTGCACCATGCCAACAACGTTAGGCGACCGTCCGCCCACTGGGGGTGCGGCAAAATGTACTACGGGTGATGTCGGAGCAGCCCAGCATCCAATTTGCACCTACACGGCCATCACTCGTCGCTCTGCCTGCCGCCGGATGTGACATCTGCAACCGGACATTTCTCCCATTGTGCCTTGCCCACCGGTGACATTGGTGCCCTTTTTTCTTATTGGCACAGCATGCAATGACAATACTCGTCTCCTCAGGGCCTGACCTTCTTGCACACGACCTCACGTGCCCACTTTCCTTTCTACACGCATGCATGTGAGAATTTGGGTATCAATTTCAACTAAGGAAGGCAATATCAAACCTAGCTCCGGCCCAAACGTGCAGACAATGCGCCTAGCTAATTCCCGAAACAAGCAAAGTGCACCCTCACTCCAATGCAACAACGAGCTCGAATAACAAACGCCCTGGAGCATCAAATACCACCCGGCCATGACCTGCTAACATGCTCGGAATCGAGGCGGTGAGACGTTTCTGGACGCAGGCGCATACTCTCTCGCCAACTACTCCATCCAAGATGGCAACCGAACACGATCCGGAACGACGAGAAGCGATCCCGGATCCCCTCGACAATGCTCAATCTGCGGACTGAGGCGCAAGGGTGTTTGTAGAAAGTAGTACCTCATCGGGACCCGCATAAGGCCTATCAAAAGGATAGTATTTCCTGGGTTGGGCGACAAGCTGCGAGCAGGAGAGCTTGCACGGCTGCAGTCCCCCGACGAAGCTGGCTCGACCATCATGCTCACAGACATATCGCCAGTCTCCAGCGACGACAACTCGCCGCCCGTACCGTCCGAAGCGGATGCACCAGAGTCCGGCATCGAGTCCTCGGATCCGCTATCCTCAGACTCTCCACCACTTTCCTCCTCGCCGAGGAGCGTGTTTCCATCGCTCTCGGCCCCGCCACCCTCGTCGTCGCTCTCCTTCGTGCAGCCGTATCCGCAGTCATAGTTGCAGTTTCTCGCCTTCAACTGCGGTGGTCTCTCCGGAGTTGCGGTGCTTATGTTTGACTGCATAGGCAAATCATTGCTATCGTTGTGGTTGTACATTGTGAGGATGATTCCCGAGGGCGCAAGCTGGGGACTAAGGCTATGTCAGCGTCAGCATGAGTATTAACCGGAGTATTAAAGCAGCCATCGCCCACTGAGGCGTCGTCTACTCAAGGGGACACGACCTACCTACAAGGCTATGGCTATGCCAACAAGGTCTATATGCAATGACGCTTTCAAAAAGCCCCAAGACCAGACAAGACAGTAATGGCTTTCAAATGGTAAAAACTAATATTACAGACAAGACTTCTACCCAAGGTTTTGACTTGCTGGAAGAGTAAACCCACGATCACAACCACAGCGCACCACCGCATCTTTAACTTCGCACCCACAAACCCATTAACCTCTGCTAGCCGCCCATCCTCGACTCACACCCATCATACTCGCCACCACATAAAGTGACACGTCGTCGATTTCCCCTCACCAGCCAGCCTAAAGCCATGCGGCCGACACAGGAAAGGGGACCTCTGGCACCTCATCACTGGACGATCTCCACGCCTCTGCGCCGCGTGAATCAGCAAACAGACGTCACGAAACAGGGCCAAAAAAAAGACCACCACACCGTCTTTTTCCCCTCTTTCATACCCTCATCAATGGTTTCAGCTCCGACACCAAGGGCGGACCTCCCGTAGTCGTGACTACCCTGAATTATCCTCATAGACAAGGGGGGAAGGAGGGCTACATCATCACATGTAGGCAGCAGTACCCGAAGGTAACCGACTAAGGCCCTCTGCATTTCAGCCCCCATGGTCCTTCACCCCCCCTTTTTTTTAACCCGCCCCCAGTCAAAGTCATGTCCGTTTTTAAAGTTCCTCTGCATGCCACTCAACGGGGGGCCGCATCTGCAATTCGCTTGGACGCCGTTTTCAGGCGAAGCGGGGTAAAAAAAAAAGTCTCCGCCGGTGAGATGGATGGGTTTAGAGGACTTGTGAGCCAATGATGTGGGGTCGACGGGGATGGGATTGGCTGCCTTGATTTATCTTCTTTGGGTCACTACAGCACTATGGCGTTTTATGACGGGCGTAGAGTTGCAAGGTGAGTTGGAATAGGAATGGGCTGAATGTAGATGACATGACATGATTGTCATGTGATTTTGTCGTCATAACATCTTGATCGTACGACCGCAGAAATCCCAGTCAGATGTAACTATAGAAATTTTGAACTTTTTTTTTTCTTCTCATTGGCTACTTGACTTTTGTTACCCTTGTTTATACTTGGCGTCTTGGAACCCTTTCTATCCCTCTGTTCTCTTCTGTGCAATGCACGAAATGCAACATCCCTAATACTTCTCTCCCTCTCTCTCTCTCTCTCTCTCTCTCTCTTGAAAAAGAAACATGTTTAATATCCCACACTCCCTCCTTCCTCTTCCGGTTTACTTATTATGCCACAGCAGCGTCCGTAGCGAATCCCACTCATCCGACTGGACATAACTATTCTCTCCGTTAGCAAAAATGCAACTCCCCCCACAAAAGGGATAAAGAGAAAAAAAAAAGAGAACCCACATATAACTCATACTACTCCTCAGACTACTCTGCACACTCTCGGGATGCCACCTAAAGATATACATAACCATCGCCCAACTCAAACTCGCAAAAGCCGGCCACCCATTCCTCACAAGCGCGCGCCTCATCTCACCATTACCAAACAACTCCCAGCCCTTGACACCGCCATGCTTGCCTGCAGCAGAGGCCTCGCGGGGCTGCACGGCAAGTTTGGCTAGGGCAAGACACACGCGTGCGGCGACGTAGATGACGATTTGCTGCGAGACGGAGTTGTGGATTGTGCGGCCGAAGACGGTGTAGCCACCGAGGAGGCCGGCGAGGAACGAGTCGTATTGGCGCTCTTTGCCGTTGGGCGATGTGTGGCGGAGGAGGAGCATGGTGGCTTTGTAGACGAGGGCGAAGAGGCCGAGGTTGCGAGCGTGTTGGCGGGTTGCTTTGTAGACGAGGAGGCATTTTGAGCGGAAGCTACGACATGGTTAGTTTTTTTCGGTGTGCAATAGGTAGGATGAGGGAAGAAGAGGCAGATTTTACCTTCCTGATCTGAAGAGGAAGATCATTCTACGGTCATGTTAGCGCTGGATTGCTCTTCGTCGGTTGTGGTTACAGATACGTACACGAGTGCGTGTGGAAACCGCACTTTACTTCCATACACGATACCGTTCCTCACGCCTTTGACTAGTGTGAGGACATCGTGGTATTTTGGGTCTAGAGCAATCTTCTCGAGCGCAGCCTATTTGAATCGCATTCCTATCAGCTATCAAGCACAACAAAGGTTCGCAGAAGGGTAGCTGGGAGCGGAGTGTATGCGCGAGTTTTCGCAGCGAACAGGGCGACATACGTGGAGAGCGTGTAGTTGGTCCATGGCGGCGGTAATGTGTGTGTATGTTGTCTTCGACTGCACGTGTAGACAGTAGGGGTATCAAGGAGCGTTGTACGTTCGTCTGCGATTGCGACAAAACGCCAGCGAGAGATCGCCAGCTGACGATGCGAGCAAGCCTCGGTTCAGAGCGCGCGCCAGTTGCAATGACGTCGAGTTGCGCCGTGCTATCTTGCTATTCACAACGCTGCAGCGAGACCTGAAATAGGGGGACAAAAAACCAGACAGTGATTATTGAAGAGGAAAGACGCGCATCGTAGGGCTGGGCGAGAAGTGGGTTGGGGATTATGCTTGCACGGGTGTACCCTGAAGGTGAAGGGTCACAATCGCGTTGCCATCTGCATCCTCGGCTCCAATCTCACATTGCCGCTGCCGGTCGGCCTGGTTTCCCCACGTTGGAGCATCGTTTCGCACTAGACCACGATCGGAATAGCCCGGAGATCACAGGATCCTGCTTTGACATGTGAAGGCTCGTGCAGAGTGCAGTTGACATGTGCTTTTGCGGGTTGTCGTCACTTAATAGAGCATACTGAAATGGAGGTTAACGGCTAATACTATTTCTAAATATAAAAAATGATAAACAACAACTCTATAAGCTAGGCGTAAGACCACGATGGTATCTCTAAGACGATGCCTCAAATCTATGCTTCTTTTTCTCACAAACGCCCCTCCATCCTCGTTCTCGTGCTCCCATATGTACCGTCCAGCTGCCTTGGACGCTCAAAAAATGTTTATACCGTGCTACTCAGACCCCCGGCTGGGCCATCGCTTTTTCAACTCCTCATACACAGTGAAGATGAAAGCAGAACTGGGAATCGATCTTGCGACTGTGATACCGCATCCGCGATACATACCCTTGATGCCGTGTTGTTTCCACAGCGCCTTGCCTACTGCGGTAAAACTCGACTTTCCGCCCGTCAGGTGCTTGACGTCTTCTGTCTGCATTCGCGACTTGATCGTGTCGGCAGGATAGAACATAAAGTTGTATGCGCCACCGGCAACAGAACCGGAAGCCATGCGCTGCCACACACGGAGATCCTCGTCTTTGGTTGATCCGTTGATTCCCTTGAAGATGATCTTCATGCCCTCGTAGCCACCAAACCATGCCGCGCCGCCTCCGGTTTCCCTAATCAAGGTTCCTAGCTGACCGTGCCAGTAGCCGGAAAGGCCCTGGTGGCGATAGATCGAGGCAATGACCCCTCGAATGGTTGGAGTAGCAACTACGGTGCCAGGGCTTTCTACAGGAACTTGCATCTTGCACTTGACAAGTTCAATGGGAGTGAGGAACAACGAAGTGATTGCTCCAGCGACCATGCCGCACCAGAGCATGCCTGAGTAGGGCAGGTCTCGTTCAGGGTGCCTCTTCAACTCTGGGTATACACCTGAGGCTTTTAGAGCATCTCCCGCTATGCGATACTGTCGGCCACGTCAGCGTGGAACATGGGGCCTCGAAAAGGTGCAACTCACGCTGAAGAATAAGGTGCTGTTTTCCACCGCAGCCCCAACTAGAGGCGCACTAATGCCTCTATATATTCCCAGAAACCCATCGTGCTGGAGTGATTTCTTGAAGCAGTCCAGCGGCCCAGTGTACCGGAGCGGTACCGTGTCAGGCTGTGACTGCAGGCGGACCTTGACCGTGTCGAAGGGGTACTCAATGTACTTGCCAACGATTCCGGCCGTTGATCCACACAGAATGTCCTTTAGGGCCTCTTCTCCGCTGCTGGTTACATGTGCTGCAGCAGGACGCTGTGCCTCTTCCATGAGAATTGTGTTGGGCAGTCCGCCTCTTCCGGCCAACACCCCCACTGAGCTCTTGTGTGCTTCCATCAATCTTCAATATGTATGGTGTATTTGAGTTTGCTTGGGACGGTCAAAGTATGCTGGTGGGAAGCAGGGGCATGTTGGGTACCAAGAGTCGTGGGCGGTGAGAGGCGCGGAGATGAGTGTTATGAAGTCACGCTCATGTCAAGGCTGGCGGGGGGCAGCAGTGTACTGAAATTGTAAGTGGAGCAAAGTTAGGAGGAGTGAGGTGACACAAGGAGAGTTGGACGGGAAGAGGCAGCGGGCCGTGGGTGGTGTGCGACTATGGATGAATGCAACTACACGAGTCTGGCGCCCAACGTGATGCAATCAAAAAAGACTTTTCCCTAGCTCCAAAAAATCTTCAGGGCGTCGGGAGAGGAAATATATAGAAAGTATCAAGGGCACAGCGCCCCTTTGACCCGGACATGCCGCTGACGCGGCTGCGATCGCGACAAACAAAAAATGACCATTGCACATTACTACTCGATGAGGCATGCGCGTTTTCTTTTTCTAATCTTATCAGATCTGATGGAAGCATCACCGCCTGTCGCTGCACACGCCACCCCGCTTTCAGCCAGCCGTGCCAGCCGTACCACTCTGACCCTGGACGCTTTCCGCGCTATCGATATCGGCTAAACTTTTCTTGCGCCGCGACTGTCGACTGCTTTGGCCCAGACGGAAAGACGCCGCTGAGGCTCACCATTGCCCACCACCATCACCATGTCTGCATCCGCCACAGTAGAGGCGCCTCCCGCCACGGAGACGGTGCCTGTCAAGGGCATGAAGAAGAACGGTATGCGCAGCATTGCGAGCACTTGCGCCACACCACCATCTAACCACTTGCGCAGGCAAGCAATGGCACGACAACAAGGCTCCATTCCGCCCGCGGGCAAATCAATCTTCGTGGGAGAAGCGCCAGGCGGAGAGGAAGGCTCTTGCTGCAGTCAAGGCAAAGGAAAAGGAGCTCAAGGAGGAGAAGGAGGCAGAGCGCCAGGTAGGCAATGCGATTGCTCACCTACGCGCCATCTGTGGCTAACAGCGAAACAGCGACGAGTCGAGGCAATCAAGACGAAACGGGCGGCCAAGGAAGAACGCGAACGCTTTGCCAAGATGGAGGAGAAGATGCACAAGCGGCGTGTCGAGCGTCTGAAGAGGAAGGAGAAGCGCAACAAGATGCTCAAGTCATGAACGGGGACAGTGGAAAATTTGTGGTAACACAGCACAATCCAACCAAAAAATGCCGCTTCGAAAGGAGGTCAGAGAAACACAACCTGGCAAGAGCAACCGCCCTGTCGTTTCCACATGCAAGATGGACAGGTCATTTTCAGTATATGCTGAAAGGCAGTATGATACGAACCTTCGTTTTTCGGAATGCAGGCGCAAAAAAAGGATACCCTGGGTTTCATAAGTGGATAGCAACTACCAATCAATTCCCACCATTTCCCTTGCAAACCTGGTAGTTTAGTAACAGAAATGGTCATGACGTGCATTGTAATAATTATCCACCTGAAGAGAGACAAGACGGAACCATAGCTGCAAGCTTGGCAGTAGAACCAGACGCCTGTCTGCTCCATCTCCATTCACATGTTTGTCCGTTGGGGGTTAGCGTAATCGACCCCTGCAATGATACGCGACGCTCGGATGGCAGGCTTGCGACTGTGCAACCGCGCAACCACAACGTCAACTGGCTTCCCGGCCCTCGTAACCTCCACCATGACATGGAGGGATCGCTGCACTTACATGCAGGCCTGGCCGACCCCACGGCATTCCGCCCCACTCTCCGGAGCTCCAGCGCAGAAACCCGAGTGACGTCGGATCCCGTCAAGAAGTCACAATCGCAATCTCATTCACACAAGCACAAGCACAAGTCGTCGCGTCACCACCACAACAGTCACGATGGCCATCATCGCCATGGCTCGAGTCGGCGTCATGCAGCCAAGGAAGCCATGCAGTCGGCTATCCAGATACAACCGCCTGCTAGTTTTGGAGACCTGCTAAGGCAGGCGCGCGGGAGTAGGGACACCAGCCCCAGCCATAGTCGCAGGCAGAGTGTAGCCCCAAGGCAAGCCGAAGGGAGTGCAAGTGGAAAGGAGGAAACCACACCGGGCATCACCATCCCCCCGCGGAGACCGCTCCGGCCCGCAGATATAGAGCTAGAGGCAAAAAGGGTCGAGGCTAGAGAACGGTAAGTTTGCGTCATTGGAATACTCCGCATTCTCATGCCATGTCGGGAAGAAAGTCTCTTCTAACATGTCTCATAGTGAGCTCCGTGCCGCCCTTCAATCGCTCTCGGACCAGTCTCTCAAGATCTCGCGCCGCCTAGACGATACATATTACTCAGTCCTCGAGAAAATATCCGTGCTGCAACAGACAATTGGTACATTGCATGAGCTGTCGAGCCTCACCAGAGAACTACACCAAAACTTCGAAGCAGACACTACAGAACTCGTAGAGGATGTGACTGGCCAAGTTGAAGCATTTGACAACTTCGAGACACAGCAAGAGCAAGTCATCGGCCTCGAGGAGCGGATCAAAGCAGGAAAAGAAAAGGCAGATGCTCTGACTGCACGACTCGAACAGGCCAAAGAGCATGTTGACGCCAAAGCAAAGTTGGAAGCAGAGTTGCAGGCAAAGAACACCAGTATGAAGACGACGAAATTGCTCTGAAATTCAACCAAGCTAACAAATGTGCTTAGATTGTATACGCATCTTCTGGAGTATCGTTGGCATCATAGCCGCCGTCTTCTTTGCTTTTGTCCTCTTCCATGCCTCCCGACCGGTTCCTAATCATATTAAACAACACAATACCAGACTGGATCCCACATCTCGAGACGCGATTCTGAATGCAGACATACCGAACATTGCAAAGGAAGCAATTGTAGGACCACCGACACCCAAACGTAAACCAGTCGTCAAAGTGGATAGTGCCAAGCGCGTTCTCAAGGACGACGAGCCTCTCCGTGCATTCGACGAGCTATAATATTTCCTATGGTTTTAGTTTTCAAAGATACCCTTTCTTTTCGAATAGATTAAGTCATTCATCTTATATCAAACTTGAAAACTTGCACACAGTTCTTCTCCAAAACCAACAGTCCTAGTCCCTGAATGTCCACTCTTGTCATCGAGCAACATCACACCTACGCCTTTTCAACCCTTAAAACTCTTCCCATCCAGATGATCCACCTTGGCCGCCTTCAGATCCACATCCTGCAACATACGCACATTGATGCCCGTAATCCCCGGCATGAAATCCTCGTCCTTGGACCTTAACATGCAAGAAGACCCGCACGTACCGCAGAAGTAATGTCCTACTTTATTCGTAGCAAAGGAATAGCACTATACCCTACATCAGCCTCTCCCTCCTTCTCAACCTTCTTTTCTCCTTCGTCCTCTCTGGATGTGAAACATGTGACGGATGGTGACATCTCATACCTTGAATTCCTCCAACGCCCCCTTTTCAAACACAACACGCTCGTTCGGCACATAAATGAACATGTACCCGTTTCTCTCGCAGATACTGCAGTTGCACTGCTTTATCACTGCGTCTGTGGCGTTGAGCGGCGGAGATGCGGTCACGGTGTAGCTGAAGGCGCCGCAGTGGCAGGATGCAGCGTAGGAAGCTGTTGGGGCTGAGGGCGAGGGGAGGGTGGGGAGGGACATTCTGTTTTTTTTTTACAAGTCTTTTTGATAGAGGGTTGTGGTGTGTAGAAGAGGTATTGACTAGTTTTGCAGTGAAGCTTTTGGATCGTGTGTGTGTGTGTTTTTGATACTTTTTGGTTGTTCGATAGATGCACATATATATATATATATATTCGAATCTACAAGCAGCATTGACTTTTACTTTTTCAGGCCACCTGAATCCACGGGAAAGCCGTCTCTACAACAACCAAGTTCTGTGAGTCACACACACACATACATGATGTGCGCCTACATATGCATTTGGATTCACCCCCTCACCCCCTTTCCCCAGTCTGGAAATGGTTGGGGGATCATCTACTTAACTCGTTTCCTGGTGGCGTCGACTGCTCGCGAATCCACGGCGTGGAATGGCGCCACGGGGGGCATGGGGCCAAATGGGTAGCTCCTCAGCTGACTTCGCGTGCATGTCGCGTCGCTATGGTAACAATGCGTGAAGGAGTCACTCGGTTACGCGTCTAGCTCGGGCTTGGTGTGTCGGAATGAGCCCATTTTGTTCGGGATAGTGCGGTGTTGAATCAAGGTTTGGCTAGGCTGTTGTGCTTTTTTTGTACACTGTTTGTTTCGTCTACGGGCTGGCCTGCATTGAACTACGGCAAAAGCATATTGGGTTGGCATGCTCTTTTTGAACGACAGCACCAAGCCTCATATGGCACAAGTTTGGTTTCAAATATCAGGAGCAAGTATAATTGGTTTGGTGTTGTGAGACCTTTTGGCTTCAAGCATCTAGCACTATGGTAACTAGTTTACAGAGTACAATTAATAGGGTCCGAGCATTGGCCTGACCAAATAGTGGTCGTGAACATTATGCCCACAGTTGCGGTACCGTCATATGATAGGCATGAAGGAGTGATATCACGCGAATCTTACCGATTATGTAGGAAAGGGCACTCAAGCATGACATCAGGTTCAATGAGGAGATTAGCAAGGCAAGGCAAGGCAGAAACCCGCATACTTATCCTGGTCTGCTCCGTGGAAATGGGACAAGTGAATATGGGTCTTTCGTAAAACTGAACGGCGCATTCAATCGCCTTTGGATAACTCAGCGCACGGTGCAACGACAAGCAATGACATACCTTGATACAGGGAGAGAATGAGGCAGGACGACTTCACGAAACCTAAAGGCGATCAGCTTGGAAAGTGGGTGCAGATTATTTTTGTTACCATAAGTGGTCCTATGAAAATGGCCCGGTGGCAGCTCAGAAGTCCTTATCCCTAGCGTACTTCAACGCCGCAATACTCCGATCTAACCCTACTGTGATATACATGATAAGCAACGTAAGCCCGAACCACAAGGACACTGACCCACAACTGCTTGAACCCATAAACTTATGCCGAATCGCTGGATGGAAAAGAAACGCTACCCCAGAATGGTGGCACTAGAGGAAGACAATCAAAAAAGGAGGTACTGGGAGTCTTACGTTTAGATGAAAATGTCCAGTTCGTGTCTCTTGACATGGTCTTCCTCAAAAGCAGGATATGCTGGGACCATGGCATCAGCATTTTGAACGTATGCGTCGTTGTAGATGCGCCAATATGGCTGTCGGACTTTGCGAGCTGGATGGAACAAACCGGCCCATACGTAATTCATGACAAGCGGAGTGCCGATTGCGTTGCGAACACCCTCGATGGCTTCGATGATCCTATCGATGACGTGGGGACTGGTCTCGAAGAGGTTGGGCCAGAGTAGGTTAAGTAAGTGGATCATGGCGTCTTCGCAGTCAAGGCCAACACAACCCAAAGCGACGTGCTTGACTACGGAAGCGGCAGTCTGACGATGCACTTGGTCTCGGTCGATCAGAGCATCTTCCAGGAGTGGTGTAATAGCATAGACATAATCCTTGGCCATCTCGCCAATGTACTCAAACATGAAAGACAGTGACTTGAGCACACCGTTCTGTACGTTGAGCTCTGGTACACGGTATTCGTTCATCAGTGCGGGAAGGACAGTGAACGGCGCGCAAGTTTCAGCAACGATACCAATAGCGACAGCTGTACAGACACGAGACTGACGCTCCTGGACTCGAAGGTTACCAAGAAGAGTAGCCAACACATCCTGAGGACCGATAGCCTTGGCAATGTAACCAAATGTGTTGTTGGCAGCACGACGGATACCCTTCTTGTGCGCCTTGAGCATGTCCAGAAGTTCGAAGCAGATTCGCATCCATTCACGCGGGTTGACGTAGTTTGCACCTCGGTCGGCAATACGGCCTACAAGATCGATAGTGTTTTCCTGCACCTTTTCGTGTCGATTACGAAGAATTGGTGTAAGTCGGGGCAAGAGATCTTTAATGGGAGGCTGCATGGCATGGAGGCCAACGACTGTGACAATAGCACGAAGAGCGCCGAGGATTGAACCAAGAACCTCTGGATATTCTTCACCAAGGTATTCGTAGAGAGCCTGTGCAAGCTTGATGAGCTGTGGATCCTCGTCACACTTTTGCATGACAAAAGTAATACGAGAAATAAGGTCTGCAGCTTGTTGGCGAACAGTGGCAGACTTGTTGTTGAGCCTAGCAAGGACCGTCGCAACAATCTGTGGAAGATAGGTCTTCGTTCGCTCGCCTAGGGCGTTGACAACAGTAGCGAAACCATCGATGACGATAGGGTCCTCGATGGTCTGATCCTGGAAAGCGACAAGCACGCCGTCGATGAGTTGCTCCTCCAGACGCTGGTCGACGTCATGAGCGCCCAAAGTGCTAATGACTTTATCCACAGTTTCAACAGTCATCTTGCGATATGCTTCGTTCTCGTCCTTCATGTTGTTGACAATGCGGCCTACAATCTCAGAAACACCAGCCTTTTGTGCCAGGTCCACCGTCGTATCCACTACTTGGCGGTAATTACGCTTGTCGAGAGCCATACGTCGTACCCAGAAATGCTTGAAGAATTCAGGCAAGACATTATCCTTGAGGTATACTGGAGTGACACCGGCCGTGTTTGAGCACTGAGAAACAACCTTCAACACAACCTTCTTCATTTCCTCATCAGGGGATTGGAACTCGCGGATGACAATCTCCATGATCTGACTGGTGTAGTAGTTGGAGTATTCCTCGTCCATGAGCGGGATAACGTAGCCCACAGCCTTCAAGAAAGATGCAAGGGCCTTACCACGCTGACGGCGGGCACCAGTCCAGAGAGGGTTGAGAATCTCGTCGAAAGATTCGATACCATACGGGCTAGCAGCTTCGGCGAGTGCTGCAAGTGCTAGAGCTGTAACCATACGGACCTTGGGCTGCTCATCGTTCAGGTTCTCGCCGATGCAGTCGACAAGTCCCTTCAAATGAGGCAGAATAGCGCAACCCATCAGAATAGGAATCTGCTGGATAATCTTCACACCAGTGTGGCGCGCGTGCCATGACTTCTTGGATCGGCAAACGGCTCGAAGGAAGGGGAGGAGAGCGGGTATACCAAGAGCGGACGCGACGACGGCAAAGGCTCGAGCGGTGGTGTTTCGGACGTATTCGTCTTGGTGGTCCAGGTCAGGGCGCATCGTACTGATCATGTGGGCAAGACCGGCAGCCTTTGCAAGGTTAGAGATAATCTCACGACCTTCGACACGAGCATAGTAGTCTTGGTCGATAAGGAGGGGTTCAATGACGACAAGAATCTTGTGGACATAGGGACGAACGAGATCGTCGAGCTTGTACAAGACACGGTCAATGACCTTGACAAGCAAATGTCGTTCTTGGTCTTCCAGTGTCCGTTCCATCAGGAGTGGCAGAATCTGATTGAACAGAGCTCCGGCACCAAACTGCCTAGCATTATCTGTAAGCTGTCGAAGCGCAGTCTTTCGCATGGGTGGTGTTCCATTCTTGACCTTCAGGAGCAGTCGCATGATCTTGCGCTCCTTTAGCTCCTCCACTGTCATCTCGTTCTCGTCGGCACCGTCTGTGAGTTTTCCGAAGTACTTCATATCCTCATTCTTGAAGAACTGCAAATCTCCAACGCCCGGAATTTCTGTTGGCAGCTGCTTGCCCATGGCAGCCAGGCTGTTGTCTACCTCTGGAATCAAGAAACCCTGGTACCCGGTCGGGAGAGCCGGCATGCCTACTGGTCGTCGTACTGGCTCATAACCTGGTGGTGGCTCAAGGACCTTGTAGCCTTCGGCCTCGCCTGGGAGCATCATATCGAGCTGCTCATCGGACAGCGGGGCGTTGCGGCTCGAGATATCGGTACCAAACGCAAAGGTTGGAGCGATTGGGTGTGCACCATTCGCGGCGGGAGCAGGCGTTGCAGCAGCTGCAGGGGCTACAGCGGTAGTATCCCAACGTGACCGTGCTGGTGCAGCAGCTTGCTTTGTGTCTTCGGGTGCCGGCGACCATCGCGAGCGCTTCTTGGGCTCTGCCCCTTCTTCCTTGACTTCTTGCTTGGTGGCGGGAGTCTCGTCGTCTGCGACTTCGTCCCATCGTCTCCGCTTGCGAGTCTTCTTCATCGGTGGGGTTTTGTCACCGTCGACTGTGGCGGATTCACCGTCTTTGAGTGTAGGCTTGTGATCAAGGACCTCGCTGCCTCCAGACTTTTCCTTGTCTTCAATCAGTTGCTTGACACGCGCCTCCTCGCGCTCCAACTCGCGCTGCTTCATGACGTCCTTGTATGACTGGCCGCCATCCTCTCCGTCCTTTGCAAAGGGATCAGCACGTGTCGGGGAGAGTGCGCGGTCGAATCGTCTCCGTTGGTAGTCGGTTTCGCGCGATGCGATCTGGGCCTGCTTCTCGCGGCTGTCGAGGATATCGGCCTCACCCGCGTCGCCGTGCGCGAACTCGTTCATCATCTCCTTGGATGCCGTGTATTGCCCAACGAGGCTCCGGCCATTGAGTTGGACATCGTCCATATCGTCGTCTTGGTCAGTGACGGCGATGGAGTTAACATAGTCGCCAGTGTTTCCGCCATAGAGCTCCTTGTCAGAGGGCTCCATCAGCGACTGCTTGTTGTTTGACGAATCCCCATTAGTGGCGCCATTGGCCCTTGAGTTTCCTGCGCGCGGGCCGGCCATTTTTGCTGCAGGTTGTGTGACGGCTTGGGGTGATTGGGGTTGATTGAGGGGATGATGGCAACAGCAGGCCGCGAGCTTTCCTCCAGTTTCGGCGGCCTGATTCGGATTAGTGCGGTAGCTTAGTCATCGCACCAGTGGATTCAGTGATGTGAAAGCATGCGACATCACGTGTTTGCTCGCAGCCTAGACTTTGGCCAGACAGAACATTAGCGCTTTTGAAAAAGGTGCTAAAACCACGACAACTCCGTTGCCTCTTTCCAGCGCTTACTTTCGTACGTAAGGATATACTACACCTATTACATACATGCATGCAATGAGCGGGAGCAGGCGGTTCGCCCGGGCCTTGCGGCACAGCAAGGTAGACCTGCCTCTTTGTACTAAGTATGCCAATTTGCATGGCACCCTAGCCAACCTCTTACAATCAATAGTAGTAGTATATTGGCAACATAGCCACCTACCGGAGAATGCGTCTTTTTTGCACCACCAGTCAGCGAATGCCATCAGTTTCCGTAACGTGTTGGTGTGGAAAGCGTGGGTGGAAAGGCTGGCTTACCATAGGTTGCACTGCAGACGGAAGATTTTGTGAGCGTGCGGAGCCGACGCGTTACTTGCCCCAATGTCATGACAATCATTGACGTCTTCGACGAGCGTCTGAAGTGTAAGACGAGAATCTCTTCTGGATACGCCTGGGAGGTTCCGAGCACCTTAGCGGCGCCCGGCCTTATTCTCGCTTCTCATTTGTTGGGAGCCGCCGATGATCTTCTCATCTTCTCAGCAATTCCGGGACGCTTTCGAGAAGCCGGCGTGCTTTTTTGTGTGTTTGTTGTTTTGGCGCTCTGCAACATCGTGGCCCACTTCACAGGGCCCAAGCCGAGCATTGGCACAGGGCTGCGGGCAATGGTCGTCATGCGATTAGGTGGCTTGTTGATCGCCCTGGGCCTCGAGACTGCCCCAGCCTCGCGAAAGATACACACCATGTCCACACCGCCAACACAGCCGCGGCTGCTTCGTCATCATCAGGACACCTCGTAAATGAGCGTCGAGTGCATGCCGCTACCACAATCAACTTCTGAGATTGGCATAGGCGTCGTACTTTAGTTTGCGTGCAGGCGTTCAGCAGCGAAGCGTACAGAAGCAAAGGACGGGTGCTAAAAATACGTCTCACGTTGCCACGCTAACCATGATCCGCCGAACTACATTGCGTGTGGGCCTCGCAATACGGGCCCTAGCAACGAATGACGGCGAGGCGCAGTGTCGTGCGACCCCGAGCTAACGGTGTGTTACGAAGCTGCCGGCTTTCTCAAGGGCTTGAAACGGATACGTCGGTTGTGTGCTACCCTGCCAGCCACGCAGTAAGTTCTGGCAAGCCGAGCCCGGGGATATTGGTTGAGTCGCCGCATGCTACTGATAACGACCGTCGCCGTCCCACATGGCTTGAGGGGTGGTTCCTGCCTCTCGCTTTATTGAGCTGCTCGTGCCCGCGTGCCCGCCCGACCTCTCTCATTATTCTTGATATTTCTTCCAGGCATCCCGCCCCTCGGCTAGAACAGCCTCAAAAAAAATGGCGGCTGTGGCGCGCAACTTACCCCAGGATGAGGTTCATCCACTGCTCAGGCATCCCCGGCCAATCAAGAGGGATCCTGCCAAAGCACATCGCATGCTCGACTTTATCGCAGGTTCAGAGGAAGCATTAAACAGCCTACAACGCGAAAAATCAGTAACAACACGATGGCTGGAGCGACCCATGTACGAGCAACAACAGACTTCCCAGGTGGCAGAGCAGTCAAATCAGCCCAAGGAAGAGCCAGTACCAGAGGTGGTGCAAGTCCAGGAACCATCCAAACCAGAGCTGGCTCTACAGGTTGTCGAAGTTCCCCAAGAAACCCCAAAGGACGACAGCGACTCTGATCTCCTGGATAAATGGACCAATCCTGACAGGCCGACGTCGACTCTCAAGGCTGACACAAGTTTGAGAGTGCTACCAGACTTGGAGCCCATGTCGAAGCTTAATACGTGTTTTGCCAAACAACGACCACAGCCACTCACACGACCGGTGTCTTACAGCTCGCAACACCTACTCACACCAGAATGGACCGCTTCGCCGACTACCTTTAGCCCCGAAACATCAGGCCCACGGTATATATCATCAAGTCTCGACAATCTGGAAAAACCAAGGAGCAGCATCTCTTCTCGGGGCAGTTTCGAGTGCGACCAAGTACACCCTGCACTACGAAACCGTCAACCTATGCAAGAAACAAAGGACACACAGGCGGGGCGTCCCATCTCATACCATCCCCAGAGTTTCACTTCGCTCGACAGTCCACCACTGAAGCAACGCCCACGTCCGACCTCGTTTGCAAACTATCATCAGCGCGTTCGTTCCGGAAGCAAGATTGCTTCTTCACGAGGTCTACGAAACAACAGCTACCCCGTAAACTCTTCAAGGCCGGTGTCTGGGATCATCCCCAAGACAGTTGCCGGAGAGGACATTGAGAATGACACTAGTTATCAATGCTTCGGAGACGATGAGGTCGGTCCTCCCACCCCGATGAAGTCAACGACATCAACACTCCCATCGCCACTAGCATTCTCAGCAACTCCTGCAACCCCAGTCCGCAGCCCCTTTGATTCCTTCGACAACCTCGAACAGAAGCCCAAGGAGGAAAAGACCAAACCAGAGAAGAAGAACAAAAACCGCTGGTCTACCATCCCCCAGGCCCTCAAGAACTTCGGCGCACGACGCCGCGACTCCGCCGCACAACAAGAACAACCAAAACTCGCCGCCGTCGTCGATGACCTCCGCAGAATGAAACTCACAGAGGAAAACCTACACACCTACGACCACGAATCCACCCGCGCCTCCGTTCTCTCCAAACGCCAATCAGCCTTCGATCTCGCTCCCACGCCCGCATACTCTCCCTTAGACACCGCCACCACCAACCCAGGCTCTCCCCACCTCGTGCCTCTCCCCGCCCCCTTCGCCCCCTGGACCACAAACGCACCACCCAGTCCCGCAATGACAACCGCCGACCGCCGCCGCAGCAGCGCCGCCTCACTCTCTCCCAAGCAAAAACCACTTGGTCTCGCAGTCGACATCCCTCACCAATCCCGACCTTCATCCATGCACTCATACACCTCGCGTCCGCCCACCGCCGTTGTTGCAGACGTACCGCGTATTGGCACCCCTGCCTCACGCCGCAACACACCCGCTATCGAACGCACTTGCATCCTGTGTAAGAGTGTGAAGTCGAATGCAGAGTTCGTAACGCGCCGTATTACCAAGAACTGCTGGCACGAACCTGCGACTTGCGTTGAGTGCCTGCAGGGCTGGGTCATGCAGTGTGCGAGAGGCCCAAGGCGTGTTGATGGGTGCACGTGTCCCGAATGTGGGGAGGGGATGGCGGGAGAAGATGTTTTTGCTTTTACGGGGATTGCGGCGCCGTGAGTTTTTGGGATATGTGTGTTTTTTTTTCTTGTATTTATATCTTTTCTCATCATTCTTTTTTTTCGTCATTGCTTGAGGAGTTTTTCAGCGTTGGGAAGAGAATGCTTTCATTCTTTGCTTATTTCTTTTGTTTGGGGAAGTGGCAACGGAGCGGAATAACGATAATGAATTGGAGGGTGGGAAAGGCTATATTTGCTTGTGTCTTTTCTCAGAAAAGGTATTCGTTCCTTTTTTCTCTTTTGTATTAATGTGTAAAATTAGTAGTTTTGGCATTCCTTTTTTTTGTAGGGGAGGGGAATGGAGCCATGGGGTGAATAATACTACTTTGACGTATGGAAAATATTTGACATACATTTATGGTCTTTCATGTTCCTCGCCTCAACCCAGAAAAAGACGATTTCGCATCACCAAATTCCCAACTAACGCTTTCGCCAAGCATGATGCCTGAAAAGTAGCAGTCTCTTTCCATTCACCTTACTCGTCGTCCTCTTTCCCATCAACTCTTTCCAAAACTACGGGCACAACGCATCCGTGACGCCCTACCACCGCGCTTCCCCTCTCCTATTCTGCACGCCCTCTGCTCCCAATCACCAGCACTACCCCTACTCTCCCCTTCTCCATCCTAGCAAATCTTCTCCCCCACACCATATCCAGACCAACACCCAATACCTCTTCAAACTTGTGCAAATGCTTGTCTTCATCGACGAAGCGGCCAGGAGCGAGACCAAGTATCTCCTCCGCTATCTGGCGTGAGCTGTGTTCCATTGTAAGAATGCAGTGTTGAGAGAGTCGAAGTAGACGAGTTGGTGTCTAGTAGTGCGGTTCTGGGATATCGGATGTGAATGTGGGTAGGCTGGTGAAGCTAGATACTCGGTATCTTCGCTAAAAGAGCGAGCGATTTTATAGGAGCTGGTGGTAATGTTACGGTCAATGATGTGACGGTGGACTTGTAATTGTCCTAGAGAATTTTCTCAATAAGAGTAGCTACAAGAGATCTTTCTATTGGTAAGAGATGGAGCTAGATAAGAGCTTTAAAGTAAACCACTAATCTTACAGTTAGGGAGGTATTAGTGGAGATGATTCTAATGTTAAGATCGTGAGGCAGAGACCTGCCAACTAGCCTAATCTCAATACTAGGAGTCTTCGATTATTTACTCTGGCATTTTAATCGTCTCATACCCACTTCTCGATCGAATGGATGGGCCGTAGAAGAAAAGAACCCAGGGAATCGGAATACATGCAACAGAAATGAAACCCAATAGACTTGTAGCCCATTCTATCCCTAGACCTTTGTACATTTGCAAGGTAAATAACGGCAGAGCGGCGCCAAGGAGGTACCGAACGAGAGCATTGGCCGCCATCGCACTGGCTCCATAGAGCGCTTGATAAGTATCAAGCAGGTATGCAGTTGCAGAAATAAATATTGTCGAGTTCCCCCATGCAAAAGGGATTGAAGCGATTACAGGACTCCACCAAGATATCTCTGGTTTAGCAGTCCAACCAAACCAAAACAACGCGATTGGCACACCGAAGCAAGCCGCCATTGCAGGATAAAGACGATGCTCTGGGGCAACTACTCCGCCCTTTCCGGAGAGTCTGGACTCACGAACACGGGGTTGGTAGAAATAACGATCACAAAGTAAGACCGTGGGTACAGCCAAGGCACCACCAAGGCCGACGGCGAGGAAGACTAACCCCGAGGGAATCGTGCTGAAGTTGTACACAGATCGAAAAATAAAAGGATAGGCCGCCATAAACGCAAAGACGACGGAGAAGTTGAACCCAGTGTAAAGGCTGAAAAAGCCGACGATTGGTTCAGAGAATAGCATATGCAATGGACGAACGAGTGTGATGGTGAAGAATACCCTTATCTTAGTTGATGCTGGTGGTCCAGAGGGAAGTGGGATGTTCTGCCGTCGCGCCCTCTTAGAGAGAATACTTGCTTTGTATGTTTCCTGCGAGAACGCGAGCACGATTATTGACAGGGTCGCAAAGAATATCAACGTCCATTGTGTCCAGCGCCAGGACATCTTGACGGTTACGAGGGAGCCTAACACAGGACTATTACAGGCTATAAGAAAGAAGCATGTAATTCTAGAGAATGCGACTTGGTACTTACCCGAACGCCGGGCCCAGAAATGGTGTCATGATGTAGAGCGCCGATGGAGCCGCTCTTCTTTCGGGCACAGTTAGGTCACCAACACTCCCCGTGCCAATGGCCAATGAAGGGCTAAAGGCCATTCCGGCGAGGAATCTCATGACGCATAGCGTTTGTGTGTTTTGCGAGAATCCAGCTCCCACGGTGAAAATGGCTGCCAGGGGCGTAGTGACTGCGTACACAATGTACCTTCCATATGTTTCAGAGAGCGGGGCAGCGATCAGAGGTCCAAACCCCAGTGCTAGAACATACAAAGACTGGGGTAAGAGTGCTACTGTAGAGCTCGTGTTGAACTTTTCCTGGACGATGGGATAGGAAGGTGTATAGATTGATGCCCCTAAGGTCCTAAATGATGAATTAGCGTGTTTGAGTCTCTGGCACAGTGATCACTGGAGCTCTTTTACGCTGTGAAGGAAATAATGGCTGGAGGAACAATATGGAAATATCGCTTCCAGTTTGGCCAATTGACTGGGTTGTCTGGATCGTTCGGTCCGTTCCAGTCTAGAGGGTTCGTCATCGTTACCATCTCCGGACGACTTGGCTCGGTTACAAATGCACCCCCGGCGACTTTCTCAGGATTCATGACTCTCTGCAACTAGTTTCGTGTGTAGACCAAGGCAAACAAGGTTAAGGTTTTTTTCGCGTAAGGGACACTTGCGCTCGAGCAAAGGGTTGGCGTAGTCTGAATTATAGCTGCATTGCGATTCGAGCCAGATCCCTACGTAGTTGCCGAATAGTGTCCCCCAGTGCATAGCAAGATCCCATGTACAATTCTATCCGGGTACATCGGTCCTATTCCTCGCTATTTTCTCGGGGGTAGTAGGTGCAGCTTCAGCCTGTGCGTATAAATCCCTATTATCGGTGCGGGCCGTCTCTCATCCATGCGGGTAGGCGGTGGCGGGGGTGGGGGAAGAACGTTACTAGTGCGCTGGGCACCAGGTCGGGTAACGGCGGCGGTTAACGTGCACCCCCATAAGAATTATTTGGCACCCCCATAAGACAGGGGTCTGCATTAGTGAGCTTGGCCGATATACTGGCGGTAATATTGGTATCTTTTGCTACTATGGGCGTACCATACAAATCCGTAGATCCGCAGTAGGCTGTAGTGTTAGCGCAAGGGTCAAAATGATTTTGTATTAGAAAAAAAGTTAAAGCTTAAAAAACTGCTATACTAATTAAATTTTGTTGTTCTATATAGCTTAGATATTAGCTAGCGTTACTAAAAAAGCTATAGCCAGCCCAGTACGACGATCGCGACGGTTGACTCCAATAGGGGTCCCAATCATCGTCGCCCTGGTTATAGCTGGAGTTTGGCTGCCCAGTTGGCTGCTAGGGCCAGCCGCGGATAGGGTGTGGATGGTGCGCATCTGGTGGGTGGTATTAGTATCCGAAACGAGCGCCCGGGGGCGCATTTTAAAGCCCTATCGCGGTGCCCCGCCTACTAAAACTGTAAGGGATTAGAGGGTTAATAAGCTACGGCGGCGGCAGCTAGTAACTTAGTAGAGCTATATAAAGCTGCTGGGATAGCTAGTAAGCGGGTATCCTAGCAGCGGGCTGGTGTTGCGGTGGATGCTGGTGATAATAGAGGTGAGCTGTGGGCAGTTGTGGGAGCTAGTGTAGGAGCTGCGGCGCTGGAACAATATATATCCGCTTAGTGGGAGGTGGATTTTGTGGCATTATTCGGGTGGGGATAGAGGCTGGTAGTGTAGCTTAATTATTGCGATCTAGCCGTTTAAATAAGCTAGGATCGTGGCGCTAGCTAGAGCCTACTTTGTGAGATTTTCTCTGGCGTTTTTGCCGCAAAATTATCTTTGGTTCGAGAGGGGTACTAGAGACTACGATCTCTAGAGCTTACGATTAGTTAACCTACCAATGAGGATTAAAATTAGATACCTACAGCTACTTAGAGTTAAGCTAGAGCTTAGCGAGAAGGTGCCAACACGGTAACCTAAGCGACTAGCGATACTAATTATAGCAAGCTAGTAAGGTTAGGCGCAGCTTCTTTAGCTTATCGCGAGCCTTAGTAAGCTATTTTATAGTTTTAGATAGAGCGTGCTAGGTAATCTAAAAATAGATAGCGGAAAAAATATAATCCTAGGTATCGTAGCGGATCTTGAAGTTGCTCTAAGCGTTAGCTAACTAGATAGCTTTATAGTGGCCTATATAAAACTAGTGTAAGCGACGAAAAAGAGTTAAAATATCTACTTCTAATCTATTAATCTACTACTTAATTATACTATAGGCGCTCTCTACCTTGCTAGTAATAGTAAGGCTAAAATAGGTAATATTATTAACCTAGTAATTTACTAGCTGCTTACGCTAATCGTTAAGCTAATAGCGCTCAAGGTACGAGGTCGTAGTTATAGATCTTTAATAGTAGGCCGCTAGATTAGCGATATAGTCGTCCTTAGTAGCGGAGCTAAGAAGCTTTAAATAGAGCTAAAAAACTCTTATGTAGCTAGCGTATTAACCCACTCTCTACCTTACCTCTCATAGCTAAACTTAGTAGATAGCTTAAGCTAGAGGTAGCTAAGAATGTTCTTATTAAGATGCTAATAGTAGAGAATAATAGGTGGCTAGTTGAATACATCGTTAAGAGCGTGGAGAAACGCTAAATCCTAATTACTAAGCTAGACGCGTACAGATATACCTTCTTATTTAAAAAGAGCCTTAAGATACTATAGTATCTAGCTAAACGATACCTAGTCCTATAAACAGATTAGCGTAACCCTAAGGTAAAGTATTTAATTATAACTACTTAAACTAACTAAATTTAATAGTAGAAAGCTATATTTATTAGTCTTAAACGTGTAGTTAATAATAAGCATATCTAAAGATTTTTTAAAGTTTGCGAGGTAGCGTAAGTAGATAAAAACAAGATAGGTAATATAGTTATCTTAGTTAACTCTATACCTATACCATATAGATTAGTTTAGTTTTCTACTAAGAGATTAAGCGAGGTATAATAATTAGTTTACTTAATACTACACGAGCTATTTTATTATCTATACACAAAACCTAGTAAAATCTAAAGCTTAACACTATAGAGTATTATAAGATACACTTACTTATACTAATATTTTTCTTACTCTAATTCCCTTAATAATAGCTCTATATAGGTCTCCTACTCTAGTTTAGCCTAGTAGTATACTAAGAACTAATTCTTAATATCCTACTACGTTATTCTCGCTAATAGAAACTCTAGCTGTACTATTTACAGTGTATAATTTAGACCCCGCGATATTACCTAAATTGCTTTTAGCCTCGCCTCTAGGATTACTATCTAGGTATCCTAATAATATAATGCGATTGTATATAGATCCTCTACTAAAGAGTAATTATAGAGTAAGCTTTTTTTATTACTATACTATTTTACCCTCTACTAACTATTATCTAGATCGCTACCGTCTTTAGCTAACAGCTAGAATACTATTTTGTAGTTAGTTCTTTAGCTAGTTAAGCCTAGCCGTGCCTTCTTTAGTTTACTATCCTTTACTGTGGGTGGCTTACCTGCGTAGTTACACACTATCTAGAGCTGATAGCGTTTACTGCGCGCCTATTTGTTAGTACGATAGGTAACGCCGTGTACTTTTGTCTATACTTTTACTGCCTTTTTTATATCCTCTAGCGAGCTATATAGCTTCTCTAGAGGCAGAGAATACTTACGATCGCGGCTCAATCGCTCCCATAGATTACTAAGATCGTAATCCGCAATACTACGAAGCTCACTGCAAGCCCTCTAGCGAGGCCTATACATATCCACTACTATTCAGCCTATAGAGGCGGGTATAATAATTAAACCCGCCGCTGCAAAATTTGCGGCATCAGGTTTAACTAAGCTATCTAGCTCTGCAGCTCTAATAGTATCCCCGCTAGTATCCTTATTAGAATCGGGACCCTCCTAAACTAACGCGTTAGTATCGTACTCTGACCTAATCGTATAGTAGTTTTATAGTAGGGCTATCTTATTAGTATAAGCGTCGTCGCGGCTTATAGGCATTATATTAGTAAGCAAAATTAATCAATTTTTAGCTGTATTTTGATAGTTTGTGCGCGTTATGATATGTTAGATAAGGGGCTTACTAGCTAGCTAACTAGCTAGCCAAACCACAACACTAGTTTTCTATACCAGATCCGCGATCTCCGAGCATTGGTAAGTCACGAAACGAGTGCCTAGACATCTTATTACAGTGCTAACTCTATACAGATACGATGGTACGCCACTAATGCAGACCCCTGTCTTATGGGGGTGCCAAATAATTCTTATGGGGGTGCACGTTAACCGCCGCCGTCGGGTAACTTGATATTTTTCCTGTACATACAGCAGAGTGAAACGTGAATGGGCCAAGCTCGAACGATGGGTGGATCTTCACATGCAACTACTTCTTGGTATCGTCCGTTCGCAATCTTTGGTCATTACTAGATCCGACATACACAGTAAGCTACACCGATAATAAGACATGGCCCGATTGGCTTTCCCAGTCCTCATGAGGAACTATCTGGGCTTACTTGATATTCCGCCTTGGCTAGAACGCATCACTCTTTGACGGTCGCTTAGCAGTATCACCGAGGTAGTGCCACATAGTACAGTCAAGGTTACAACTCTCGGAGTTGGGCATAGTATTTTCTGCTATCGCTATGGCCGTGAAAGTAGAGTAAATGAAATTGTCAGAGAAGACAACGAAGAGCTACTTTACATCACATTAGCTGATTTCTAGGTACTAAATAACTCCAAAATATAAGTCTGAGGCTAATACCTCGTATCCAAAAACGTTAATTCCTCGGTGTACAGAATACCATGCTCTGCAAAATAGAGACATGCAGTTAGTCTATCGATCTGACCGAGGCAACTTCCTATATTGCTAGTCTTTTCTGTTAGAGCCCCCTGACACGACCGGTGCCATTTCGGCCCTGCTCTCATAAAAGAGCATCCTTGGCAAAGCAATGCGCTTTGGCACCTACATAGAGGTACGAGAGTGCTTAGTCCCCGAGACCTATCCCATTCTTATTTAGTCGGACTTCAAATAGATTAAACCATCAGTCTATTAGCTAAAAACATCTTGTCTTACAGTTCACCAAGGTCATCACCTCGTAAATTTTCATTCTAGGTTTAGGGGAACCTCTTTTTGTTGAGCAAAGATGAATAAGCCCGTAAACAAGCCCGTAACCTCTCGCCCTCACTCATAGTAACTTTGGAGATTCGTAATAGAGTCCCCTAGAAGGCTATCACATCAGAGAAATTACCGTTACTGATAAGGATTATAAAACATTGATGGAAAACTATAACATCTGTGGAAGGTGACTACAATTCATATTAAACCAATTGAGTAACCTAATCGGGATCTGATCTGCCCCTTGGCTGCTGCCCCCACATCAAATATTTTCGTGCCTGTATGTACAGGGCTCATTCGGCAGATGGATTCGGAGTTTGGTGAGACACTCTGTAAGGCGTGTGTAATTTATGTATAAATCGTAGTAGATTGCTCCATTACATCGCATGCAGAAACAAAAGCACCTCTCACTATGCTCACAGATATACTCACTCGCACGCTGAGTCAATACTTGCCTCTGGCTCTTGTATTTTCTGCGGTGATTTATCTAGCCCGCAACTACTATAATCGAGATTTGAATAAGTATCCAGGGCCGCTGGCGTGCGCTTTCACCGACTGGTATCGGTTTTTCAAAGCATGGCAGAGACGACCTGAACAGTGGCATATAGACTTGCATAAGAAACATGGAGATATTGTCCGCCTTGGGCCAAACTGCCTGTCCTTCTCTAACCCAAAATCTGTAAAAGCTATATACGCTTTGGGTAAAGGCTTCACAAAGGTACAGTCGTCTTGCTATTTTTGTGTGATCTATTCTCTCATGCTAAACCCTGGCTAGTCAGACTTTTACCCCGTACAGATGGCAACCTCAAAGGAAGGAAAAAAGCTACCAACACTATTTAGCACCCAGTCGGAAGAATATCACTCTCAGTTGAAGCGCAGCGTTAATAGCGTCTTTTCCATGTCGGCCCAGATGCAGTATGAGCCCATCTTCGATTCTGTCAACGACGTATTTCTCCACCAGACACAGGAACGATTTTCGAATACGGGTAAATATTGCGATTTCTACCAGTGGCTCCAATTCTACACTTTCGACGTTATTGGCGAACTAGTTTACTCTAAAAGGCATGGCTTTTTGGAGAGTAACTATGATATCGAGGGAATCGTCAAAGGAAACTCGGCTCTGTTCGACTATGCTGCTGTGGTACGTAAGAACTTATATTGCTTCTTATGTACCGAACTAACAGCAGCAAAAAGGTGGGACAGATTCCTATTCTAGACAAATTGTGGAAAAAGAATCCAGTCAAGCTGCTTGCAGCCAAGTACGGACTGATCGACTCTTCGTATCCTGTCGCAAGCTTTGCAAAGGCCCGCCTTGCCGAACGTCATCCTTCAGGGACAGTCTTCTCGAAGGAAAACCTTGCTTGGCAAAGAAAAGATACGAATATGCCACAGGACTTCCTCTCCAAGTTCATCCAGGCCAAACATGACAGACCAGAATTTTTCAACGATCAACTTGTAGTCACCATGTGCGTCTCCATGGCTTTCGCTGGATCCGAGCCTGCAGCCGTATCAATGAGTGGTGTTTTCGGCTCGCTTCTGAGAAACCCCAGGTGCCTGGAAAAGGTTTACCAAGAGCTTGATCGCAAAGCATCGCAAGGCCACTTCAAAGATAATGCAACAGGAACAGTTACATGGCAAGAGAGCCAGGGACTTCCCTACCTTGACGCCTGCATCAAAGAAGCTTTCCGCCTCCACCCCGCCCCAGGATTGCCGTTTGAGCGAGTTGTTCCGCCAGAGGGAGTGATGATTGACGGTGAGTTTATCAAAGGAGGAACAATCGTCGGGTGCAATGCATGGGTTATACATCGTCGACCCGAGATTTTCGGCGACAACCTCGACGACTTCGTGCCAGAGCGCTGGCTCGTGGACCCCGCCAAAGACCGCGAGGCCGAAATCGCTCGAATCAAAGATATGGATTATTACATTATGAGTTTTGGCAAAGGGCCACGCGTGTGCCTCGGAAAACACATTGGCATGATGGAAGTTTACAAGCTCATTCCGGCCGTTCTTCGAAGATTCGAGGTGAGTAAAAGAAAATTCCTCCTGCGCTGTTTCTAGGGTAATGGCTAATTTATTCTCTCAAGCTTGAATTGGAAGAAGGGTCTCGTGAAGCTCGTTTCCGCAACGGCTGGTTTGTTAGGCCGGTAGAACTCAAGGTCAAGTTTACAGACCGCAAACTAGTTACACCAGCATAAAGATCTATGATTAATAGATGAATACAACATAATGATCCTATGGCACACCCCTTATTCACCCCACTTTCTGACATAGTAAGGAGAATAGTACGCCTATCCCTTTATGTTTGCTATAGCGGAACTCCTTCGTCTCACTGGATAAAAAACATTATGTAGCGGTAGTCCGGAAGGGCAGATTGGGAAGAGGTGTAAGAAAGAAACCTTTCTGAAGTTTTTCTCCTTTTGCTGTTTTGGTAAGTCGTGGTGCTTGGTTAGACCCTTGCAGGTTTATTAATTTGCTTGGTCTTAGTATCTGCTACGTTATCACAGTGGGAGAGGTGCAGTCATTGAAGTTGGATAGAGAACGCGTTTCCTAAACTCATGGACGAAGCAAAGAGGTTCATCTCAAGGACGGCCAATGTCGACCCAGCTAAGAGAGTCACGATGTCAGAGATTTTAACGTATGATCATTAGATCCAAGATGAGTAGTCTCAAGGGACGGTATAAACGTATCAGAAATCGCATTCATGACAGCATATCAATTGTGAATTGGCTATGTATATTTGAAGAAAAATATGACATGAAGAAACCATAATGGTAAAAGTATTCAAGAGAGAAGAGAAGAGAAAAAAAATGGGGGCATAAAGGCAAGAACAAAAGTTCTTAAGTAGTTAGCCCTTTTTTTTTTACTTGATGTTGGCAATGGCAGCGGTCCAGGCAGGGTCGCGTGCAGGGTCGGCGGGCGTCTCGACGCACTCGCTCAGGAACTTGTCCCAGCCGTCCTTTGTGGCAGCAGCAAGGCCGGCGCGGACTTCGGGGCTGCACACTGTGCTTACGAACCAGGCTGCGCTGCCGAAACTCTTCTCGTCGTCGCTGTTAACAAGGGCAAGTACGGCTACCAGACCGGCGTCGCCTCCTGCGGCCTTGGCCTTTGCAACGGCATCTGCGCCGGCGACACTGGTGGCGTACTGCTCGACGTAGTTGGGCATGGCCATCACTAAAAGAAGGTGGGTGGTTAGTATGCATGTTTGTTGGAGCTTGGCATGGTGGTGCTACTTACTCCTTGTGCCCTGGCCGGGGCGACCGGGGAAGTGGTTCTTGTTGTACTTGAAATCGCCGCTCTCGAATAGCTCATAGGCAACGATTGCGGCCTGCTCTCCTTTTGAGGTGATCTTGTAGGTCTTGAATGCCTGGTTCAAAGCAGTGGCGGCCTTGGAGGCATCGGCGCACTCCTCGGGGAAGTCTGCACCTGCGCAGGATTCGGTCTTGGGGGCGATGGCGATCAGCGTGGCCGCAGTCAGGGCTGCAGGGCCGGTAGCTGGGGCGCGATCCGGGCAGTCAGGCAGGGGTGCGGCAAGGGCGCCAAGGGCGAAAGCGCCCGCACAGAAAAGGTTCTTCTTGAAGCCCATGTTGATGATAAGTTTGATGGTGGTTTGTTGAAGATAAATTCTTGGTGGTTGTGGTGGGAAACCGGGTATTTGAATCAATAGGCAAGGGTGAGAAAAGTGAGTGGTTTGAATGCTCTGTGATGTAGAAGAAAAGAATGGATATACAATGCCTCTTAACAGAATAGGCGTGAATGGTCTGTTCTTCTGCCCCGCAGAAAATGAATGGCTAAATAAAGAATTCAAGGATGGACAATGAGGCAGTGTGATGAGGAAGCAAACGCCCAAGATATAGGGCGGTGCACACGGTGGACTGGTTCCTTTCAGGCGTCCTACTCCATGTGCCCTTCAGGAGTTGTGTAAGCGTAACCACCGATCAGCAAGCCGCCACGGCCAATCATTTCCCTTGGGCGCGATGGCGAGGCACGTGACCAGGCGTTGTGGGCTGGTGATTGGATGAGTGCAGTTCAGCTGGTGGTCGCGTTTCGAAACGTGAAACAGACGGCGACAAGCCTTTGCCAATGCCATTCAACAACTGTCAAAATCGACTCTAGCACCACTCGAGGTAAAATTGCAAGGCCACTGTGCAACATAGGGCATCCTGTCCAGCTTCAGTAGACAGCGCATGGCTGGCTGGCAGCGGGGCATAATTGCAGCGTGCTGACCGGCCCTTCATCTTGTCTCAGGCGGCCTGATCTGGCTGGACGCGGGCGCACGTGCTGCTACTGAGCCACCTGCAAGCCACTAACCAGACGCCCTGCGCCTTGCACGCCTTCTCTGCTTTGGAGTGCCAAGTCCATGCGCGACGGCTGCGTGGTTAGTAATGTGTTAAGCCTCGCTCAGCTGTCTAGATCTCTCAGGTCAGCGGCCCGCGGCTTGCCTCTGCGCGACACTAGCCACCTCTTACCATACCCTACTTATGTCGGCAGCTGCTTTTTAATGCATAGCTCGTGACATCATTAAGCCGGGCCGCGGCTCGCCCCACCAAATCTACTCCAATGTCTTGCCCCTCATGCTCGTTCCGCGCCCGCAATTGACACCTTCACACTTTGAAGCTTCTTCTTCTCACCAGCTCAACACCCTCACAGCACCACAAAAATGCCCGTAGAATCCAAGTTCGACCCAAAGGACATGCAGTTCAGGCGCCTGGGCCCTGCCGGCCTCAAGGTGTCTGTCCTGTCCCTCGGCGGTTGGCTGACGTACGGAGGAACCCAGAAGGGCTCCATCGTCAAGGACTGCATGGAGGAGGCCTGGAACCACGGAATCAACTTCTTCGACACTGCCGAGGTTTATGCGGCTGGAGAGTGTGAGATTGAAATGGGCAAGGCCTTCAAGGAGCTGCAATGGCCGCGTGACGAGTATGTCTTGTCAACAAAGGTAAGTAGCGCCATGTGCAACACCATTCCATGGTTCAGACTGGCATGTTTGATTGACATGTTTAATTGACAGATCTTTTTTGGAACACGGAGGCAGGAGCCCAACACCAGGCAGGTGGACCCCATCCCGTGTTGCTTCTTGGCTAACCAGTGCGCAGGGGCCTCTCTAAGAAGCACATCGTCGAGGGCTTGAAGAGCTCGCTGAAGCGACTTGAGCACTCCTACGTCGACATTGTCTTTGCTCATCGCTTCGACCCAGAGTATGCAACGACACGCCTTTTTCGTCAAGTGCGTTTGCTAATGTGCTTCTTCTAGTGTACCAATGAAGGAGATAGTCGAGGCCTTCACCCAGACGATCAACATGAACTTGGCCTACTACTGGGGCACTTCTGAGTGGTCTGCAGAGCAGATTCAAGAGGCGTGTGACATCGCAGAGAAGTATAACCTCATTGCACCAGTCGTCGAGCAGCCGCAGTACAACGCCTTCCACCGCGAGAGGTTCGAGAAAGAGTATGCTCCATTATACAAGAAGTACCAGTACGGTACCACCATCTGGAGCCCTCTGGCAAGTGGCATGCTCACTGGCAAGTACAACGACGGTATCCCCGAGGACAGCCGCTTCGCAACCAACCCCGAGTTCTTCAAGAAGACGATTGAGGAGCTCAAGAGTGACGAGGGACAGGCTAAGATCAAGAAGGTTAAGGAGCTCACCAAGATTGCAGAGAGGCTTGGAGGCAACACGACGCAACTGGCGCTTGCCTGGGCTGCCAGCAACCCCAATGTTAGCACCGTCATCCTTGGAGCATCGAAGCCCGAACAGGTCAGAGACAACTGTGCTGCCCTGAAGCTGCTGCCCAAGTTGACTCCGGAGGTCTTGGAGGAGATTGAGAAGATCCTTGCCAACAAGCCCTAAGTAGTAAAAAAAAATGGTAGTACCCTAGTCTCAGAGTCATGTTGTTGTGCTTGGTGAGGTGTCATGGTCATATCAGGCCAGGCCAAGATCGAGTAGATGGAAATATGCACGTAACCTTGCCACCTCGCACACACACTCACACAAATAGCAAAGTTACCGTGAAGACGGACCCGAGGCAGAGAGTCGAGTGCTGCATGCACAGTGGGCAAGTAGCATGTCCGAAGTGTTTCGGGGAGGTCGATAGCGGCCAAGACTAGCTGGTCTTGTATGACGGCTACTTGACAAGCGAACCCATGGTCACGGCCTTTTGGTGGGTAGGGCAGGGCAGATGAGTGTTTGGGACGTGAAGGTTTCTTTGGCGCCGTGCCGCGGGGGTGCATGTGGCCATGGCCATGACCATGGCAGAGCGCCACCTGGAGAGCGAGGGCGAGGACGGGTTAGCTCGAGCCCCTATGCAGGCAAAGGACATGGAGGGCAGAGCCGTACCTGGACAGTGACGATGCACTAGACACCAGTCGAGACGGGGCGGGAGCATGGGCTGATGGCTCGGCCAGACGCTGCTGTCGGCTTGTCGCCGTGCATTGGCCGCTTCGTCTTCCAAATCCATGGGCGGGCCTGTGCCCTCGTGCCGATCAGCTTGGGTGGGTAGCGCATTGCTGTGCGGGCGAATTGGTACTAAACTACCGTCGACATCGCACCGCAAGTGTAAGAGTTGTTCTCAGCCGTCGTCGCCCAGAGATCCCCCGTCCTCTGCTGTGCTACACCAGCTTCTCCGCGCCTGCGACGCCAAGGGCACATCGCACGTCTCAATTGCCTCAGCCACTACTCGCCCACGCCCACAACCCGCTCCACCGCGTGCCTCCAGCCCACCGCGCCCTCCATCGTCCGGCGGTGCGCCTCACCAGCATCCGGAAGCCAACGGCAAGCCTTTGGGCACGCGTGCTCAAGTCCACGACAGCGACGCCTTGGGGCGCGAGCCTGATCTTTTTGAACGCCGTCTGTCCGTCGCAAGCAGTATCGGACGACTGTCTCTCTCTCTGCGTGTGTGTGTGTATGTTTCGGATGTGCACAGGGATTGCGTGTGGGCTGACAGACGTCGACAACTAGTGTGCCTCTACTCTCCACACCACCCACGCTCCTCCGCCAAAAGCGTCGAGCAGCCTTCGGTCCGCTCGCAGACAAGATACTCTTGGATTCGCCGCTGCCAAACTGCACCTGGTGCTGATCCATGCAGCACACATAGTATGGCCGCCACCATCAAGACCGACCCCTCGGTCGGTGACTCGAGTCATCCCAACGGAAGTGGTAAGTTTGCCTTTTTTTTCCTGCCTTCATCTGGTGCGGCGCGCTTTAATAAGACCCTCCTCTTTGACGTTTGTTGTGTTTTGTCTCCGTTCTTGGCGCGTGGACACCCGGCCTCGTGATTGGCCGCCTATGCTTCGATTCCCTTTCCATCACTTGCTCCACACCTTAAACGGGTGCTGCAGAGACAGATCGAGTCTCGGTCAAGCCCGCCATTCCCACGTCGGTATAAGCGTCCAGTCGAGCCTCACGGCTGTTCTGTGTGCCGGCCATTGGCAACGATGCATGAACGACATGCCACTCGACGGATTTTTACCTGCCTCAGTCGGATACAAGGCCTCGAGGACGCTACATATACATGGCCATACAACGCTTCCCTTCCCCGCATCCAAGCTCGGTACACATACACATACAGAACGCATACAGAACACATAACGAACGCTTGTCTTTGTTTTTATTTATTTCCTTCATCAACTTTTAATCTTTAGACGCAATGTCGCATCAGCGCTTTATGTCCTGGCCTAATGCACACATGCTAACCATGGCGCCCACCTACCCTCCTGCCGGCGCTGCAACCGACTACCCTTCTCCTGCTGCTTCCCGTCGACCTTCTGAATGTCTGTCGGAAATGAGCATGGGAAGCATGGGAAGCAGTAGGAGAGGTAGCTTGGCTGCTTTCGCGCCGGACGTGGAGAGTACAGGGCAGTGGCAATCCATAGGCAGCGAATCAAAGAGTCCTCTAGCCCAGTTTGGCTTCTTCAAGAGTTTAACCGACAAGAAGACAACCCGAGGTACGTCCATGTCGGCCTAGTTTCACTCATAATTACTAATTAAGCAAAGATGGACAACCGCCAAAGAGAAGGGGTCCCAAGCCCGACAGCAAGCCTGCCTTGACACGCAGACAAGAGCTGAACCGTCAGGCGCAAAGGTAATCTCGGCAAAGTCATGCGCAACCTCAATCACATGCTAACTTTGTCTGCAAGAACACATCGCGAGAGAAAAGAGCTGTATATCAAGGCTCTCGAACAGGAGGTCATCCGTCTCAAAGACACATTCGCAGCTACTTCGCGTGAACGTGATGCCTATGCCGAGGAGAACAGGAGGCTCAGAGAGCTACTCATGGCGCATGGCATCGCCTTTGACCTTGCGGGTCGGCCCTCCAACGGTATGGCCCAAGTTGGGAGCTCCACTTACGGAAGTTCGACAGGCAGCGTGTCAGGCTATGGACCAGGTTCAGCCTCTACTGGCTACACCTCACCACCAACACGCGGTTCGGCCTCTCACGATGGCATGAGTGGTCAGCCCTTGACTCTGCAGCATCAAGCCCAGCAGCAGCAGCAGCAGCAGCAGCAGCACCATCACCAGCAAGGACTGGACTATGACCAGATTGGCATAGATTTCGTTTTAACGTACGACCGAACGCCCTATCTTTCTCCTCCACCCCAGCAGTAATGCGCTTACGTCTTTTCTGCCTTGTTTCCTTCAACTCTCGTACGTTTCTCTTTGATCTTGAAAAGATATGCTCTGACAAGTCGTGTCGGACAGGCTCGAGCGACCTTGTATGGACCACATGCAGTTCCTAATGGTACGCGCCCATGATGCCGACGAGAACATTAGCGGCCACGCCCTCATGGCCACGGCACCTCCTGATGCGCACATCACAAACTGCCCTGAGGAAAAGTATCCTCACCAGATGCCCGACGTCAACATGCCGGATCTGATGAAGCTCCTGGATTTGAGCAATCGTCTACCCCTTGACGGGGAGATTACGCCTATTATGGCTTGGGCAAAAATCCTCCAGCACGACAGACTGCGGGATCTATCCAAAGAGGACTTCGAGCTCCTCAAGGGGGAGCTCCTCGCCAAAGTCCGCTGCTACGGGTAAGTTACGAGTACCGGATGTCTGCTAGTCCCTGCTAATGCTTGGTAGATTTGGTGCCGTCCTCGAGGAGTTTGAACTCAGAGATGCGCTCACGACTGTCCTTGCTGGCAAATTCTCAAATGGGTCCCCACCTATTGGATAATGTCTATTTATGAGAAATAATGAGCAGTATTCATATGTTGTCGGATAATTAGTAATGTCGTTGAAGTAGAGATTAGCAAATGCAAGCCATGTTTTCGCAAAAGAAATGATGTAGTTTGAACGGTGACGCGTCGGAGACTTTCTTGTGCATGTGGCAGGCTATTTTTGAGTCAGGGTCCAAGCCAGACCCCGCGCCAACGAGGGGCTCGCGCTCGACACCTCGACCGTCGAGCATACCTTACTCGTGAAACACACAATTGCTGCCACTTGTTCCGTGCTTGCATAAAGCTGCGTAGTGCTATTTAATCTCCCTCTTTACGTTTTCTGCCTTCTACATAACCGCATTCTGTACACTAGAGCTGTCCATACTTCATCAACCCCAGCAGAGCTCCAGCCATGACCGAACTCAGCGTTTACGACAATGACCCGACCATATACCTCTTCACATCCCTGACTGCCGGGTCTTCGCACATCATCACAGCCACCTCGCGAATCGAGACAATTCTCAGAGCGAACAAGATCCCATTTAAAGGGGTAGACACAGCTACTGACGAGCTAGCCAAGAAGCTGTTCCAGCGGAGAGCAAGTGGAAAGAAGTTGCCCCTGATAGTCAAGGAAGGATATGTGCTAGGTGTAGGTACAATCCACAGAGTATAGCCAGTACCCAATCACTAACATTGACATAGGGTATCACTGAGATTGAAGAATGGAACGAATACGACGAGATCAGGGAGGCACTGGGGGTAACCTCTGCCTTCACCCCCTTTCCCGCCAAACCAGGGCCGCCGCCCATGGCCGCCTCCGCCAGCACCTCCGCGCCCACATCGCTCAAGAGCGCAGCTGCAAAGGAAGATGCCACCCCGACCCTAAGCCCAGAGACGAATCTCGCGCTGCGAGAGCTGGGTGCTGAGGCAGCAAAGAAGGCAGCTTCATTGAAGCCCACCCCTGGCAATATCAAGACTACCAATCCGCTGTTGGCCGAGAAGACGAATACCCCGACTTCTGCTTCGATGCTCAAGAGTCCGTTGAAGGAGGAACTGAAGAATGTTCTTTCGCCCAGGACCGTTCCTCTGCCTGATACGCCAAAGGTTGCGACACCGACTACACCCAGCGTCGCGGCGGATGCAAAGGCGGATGCTCTCACGGCGGAGGCGGACGTAAAGGAGGATGTAAAGGAAGACGCAAAGGAGGATGCAAAGGAAGATGTCAACGAGGAAGCGGAGGCAGAAGCGGAGGCGGAAGTGAAGGCCGAGGCAAAAGCTGAGGCGACAACCGAAAAAGAGATTGAGGCAAAGACTGAGGCTACGGCTGAAGCAAAGACTGAGACCAAGGCCGCACCAAAGACTGAAGCAAAGGCTACACCAAAGACTGGAACAAAAACTGCAGCAAAAGCCGGATCAAAGACTGAAGCAAAGACCGATGTAAAGAAGGGTGTGAAGGCGATAGTCAAGCCCTCTGCCAGCAAGGATGTCAAGGCCAAGGACACCAAGACGAAAGATACAAAAGCAAAAGACGTCAAACCAAAAGATGTCAAACCAAAGGATACGAAGACAAGCACTACAGGCTCTAAAATACCAAAAGCGTCATCATCATCGACGACGACAACAACAACACGGAAACCCACAACCGGTCTCTTTGGCATGCCAAAGGCTGCGCCAAAGTCCAAGCCCAAAACAGCATCTGCATCTACAAGCAAAACTGCAACCTCTGCAACCTCTGCATCGACCAGAAGGGCTGCGACCTCGACAACTGCTAGCAAGGCTGCCGTCAAACCTAAGGACGCAAAGCCAAAGGATGCAAAGACGTCGAAAGCAATTGCCGCGAAGAGCATTCCCAAAATATCTGATGTACAGAAACCCGTCCAAACGCCTCCTTCCATGCATGATGACGCAAAGAACCCCGCGCTGAGTGCTGGTCCAGTAAGCACTACGCAGGCAGAAGCTAGTAAAGAGGAAGAGGTCAAGGAGGGCAGTAACGAAGAGGAAGAAGACTCTGAAGAGGAAAGCTCCGAGGAGGAAGATGATGAGGAGACAGACAAGGATGCGAGCACAGCTGCAGCCACAAAGGATGGAGCTGCTGCTGCCGCCGTAACCAAGGAAAGCAGTTCCGAGGAGGACGAAGACGACAGCGAAGAGGAAGAAAGCGACGAAGAAGAAGAAGCAGAGGGCGAAGCCGCAAAGGGAAAAACAGCCGTACCAGCAACGAAGAAAGAAGAGGAAGAAGAGGATGACGACGAAGAAGATAGTGACGATGACGAAGAAGATAGTGACGATGACGAAGAGGAAAGCAGCGAAGATGAAGAAGACGAGGACAAGAAGGACACCAAGACCCAGGAGCAACCCGCTAAAGCACAGGACAAAGCCAGTGTCAGTGTAAAGGACTAGACTTGGCCGGCTCTGTGTACTTTTTTTTAACCCTCTTGTACCGCAAATCCTTAATTTACAAGTATAGATATCGTGCTTGTTTGGTACTTTTACTTGTACATAAGGGAGGAGAGTGGAAAGGCGGGGGTTAGATCGATCAACAAAGTCTTCTTCTTCTGTTTTTCCTTTAAATTTGTACCTATCACTTCTTCTCTCTCAGATCTCCGTTAGTTTAGCGTTAGACAAACTCGCTGTATGTATTTAATCTAGCCCCTGTTTTTTTTTTTCCCCCACTCTACATCTTCGCAATCGAGGCAGCATCATCGGATCCTATGACAAAAGTGATAGTTATACATAGTAAGTATGAAAAGAAAAGTGTGTTGATTAAAAAAAAACAAAAAAAGGGGTTAGACTGTGAATCTACATTTCTATTTTGTTTTTCTTCCTCACAGCAGATGCAAAAAAAAAGGTTACTAAAAACGCCGTCCCCTCGCTCGATGCTACGTGTTCGTGGGTACAACTTTAATGTACGTACAGAGAAAGGAAGAAGAAGATAACAGGGTGAATGTGAAACATGACACAAAACAGATTTGACTAAAGGGTTCCGAACATAAGATGTATGTATGTGAAAAACAAAGATGCAGGTCGTTCGTTTGTCTGATGAAACACATCATCTAGAGTTTCAGTGGTGTTGGGGAATCGAGACGGTACAAAGAACAAAAAAAAAACAAAAAAGTTATTAGAATACCGTCCTACGCAGCGACATCCAGCCCTGCACTCTTGAGTCCAGAGAGAAACTGCTCTTTGATATCCGCAGTGGCGCCATCATCAGCGTTCTTTTTCTTTTTCTTCTCATCAGGCGGCGACTGCAACTGCTGCATCATCATCATTTCTACAGCCGCCATACCCGCTTCCTCGGCTTTGCTCAGCGCTGCCCCAGCCGCCGGCTCATCCTTCTTCTTCCCCTTGGCTTTCGGTGCGCCTTCTTCCTCACCCTGGACCATCTTATCCAGCTCCAACTTGCTGATGCCCAGGGCATAAATCTGTTCTTCGACCGTCCCCTTGGTGACAAGTCTGACAACTTCGACCTCCCTCGTCTGACCAACGCGATGAGCCCGGTTCTCCGCTTGGATATCGTCCTGGGGGTTGAAGCTCGAGTCAAAGATGATGACTTTGTTTGCGCAGGCGAGATTGATGCCTGCGCCGCCGCTCTTGGTGCTGATCATGAAGAGTTGGATGGATTCGTCTTGGTAGAAGATGTCCATGAGTGATTGACGTTCTTGAATCGGGGTAGAACCGTCCATGCGCATGAAGTTTATGTCGTGGTCGTCGAACACCCAGCCGAGGATGTCCATGACGGAGGTGAATTGACTGAAGACCAGGGCGCGGTCGCCGTTTTTTTTGTACTTTTTCAACAGGGCGAGAAGTGCAGTAACTTTGCCCGAATCCATCCATTCCTGCTTTTGGAGCTCGAATTTCTTGAGCGCTCGGTACTTGGTGGCGAGTTGGTGGCATTGATAGTCTTGGTAGAGCTCCAGCTCTTCGTATATAATGTCTGGGTTGCTCTCGGCAAACATGTCTTCTTTAAGACAGGCCTTTGACATTTTCCGGATGGTGTTGTTGTCGTAGCGGTGACGGAACAGGAGTGAGTGGATGGCTGCTTGGCGGAGCTTCATCATCACGTTGGCATGGTCTTTGACAGCAATACCGGCAGCCCTGTCCTCGAGAATCTTGCGCTGCTTCGCTAGTTGTTCGTTGTACAGGGTCCTCTGGGTATCTGTGAGCTCACAGTACTCAACGCGAGAAGTCTTCTTCGGTAGGTGCTTGAGCACTTGAGCCTTCTTCCTCCTCAAAATAAAGGGCGTCAACATGGTACGAGCACGCTGGATACGCTGAGCAGACAACAAAGAGCTGTGCGAATCGCTCTCCATGGTCTTAGCCTTGTGTTTGAACAAGATTTGTAACATCTCCTGGACTTCCTCCTGCTGATCGCCGTAGAACACCTGGGGCATCAGGAATCCAAGAATCGACATGAGTTCTTGGAGACTGTTCTGCAGCGGTGTGCCAGTCAACAGAATCCTGCACTTGGTAGGAATCTTCATCAAGCTCTTGTATCGAATCGTGTTGGCATTCTTCAGCATATGTCCTTCGTCAAAGATGCAGATTTCAGGTCTGCACTTCTTGAGAAAGATAAGGTCTTCCTTCCTGAATGTGAGATCGTATGTTGTGATAATTACGTCGCACGTTCCCTGTCTGATGTTCTGGTGAATGCTTTCTTGGTGCGAGAAACGTTCAGCTTGAGATCCGTAGTATGGAGTGAAGTTGATGGAGCTTGAAAAGCGCTCAAACTCACGACACCAGTTCTCTAAAGTCGATCCAGGTACAACAATGAGTGCAGGCTTTCCGCTACCCTCTTCTTTCAGATGCGACAAGAAAGCAATAATTTGACAAGTTTTTCCCAAACCCATGTCGTCGGCCAGAATGCCAGAGGTCTCAGTTTGCCAGAGAAGATTGAGCCAGTTAAGACCAACGACCTGATAATCCTTGAGCTCAATATCGTCATTCATGATTGAGGGCTGTTTGAGCAGTTTTGTACGACCGACTGCTTTGCGTATGCTCTTGGACTCAGTATCGCTACTGGTGCTGCTCTTTGGCGTATGATAGCCGGAGTCCCGTGCTGAGTTGGTATCACTATCGTCAAGACTTATGACATCCATTCCTTCCTCAGTAGATGCGCCGAAAATGTCGATTCCCCATCGCGCCATGCCTGCAACCATTGGTTTTCCAAGTGCTTCACATTGTTTGACAACTGAGTCAATGGTCGAGTAGGCGTTCCACATGCCTTCGGTAGATTCCACAAGCCTTGCACCTGTTGTAATACGCGGCTTGCGAGCCTTTTTCTTGCCTTTCTCGGCTGGTGCAAGGTCTACGTGAATTTTTCGGACAGCATCAAGCGAGGCGAACGGACGTTCCTTGAATATCTCCTTGATGTCTTCTTCCTTGTGACTCGACAAATCCACCATGGCCTCCACAGTGCAACTGTTGAAGAAGTTCAACAAGGCATCGTCGCTGAAATTGTTTTCTGGAGCTACGCTTGCCTCTGAGTCGTCATCAACCACAAGCTCTGCATCGATGCCCTCATCCTCATCTGAAGAGACCATAATTGGCGCTTGCTTCTTGGAATGCTGTTGCGGTCGTGGAGTGGGTTCCGGTGAGGACGAAAACGCCATCTTCGGCTTGCGATCTCTTCCACTAACAAGTCGGCCTTTCCGTTTTGGTGCTTCCTTCTCAGGACTGTCAATCACTACAGGACTGTTCTGAGTCGCTCCCAACTTTGAATATTTGTTCTGTAATGATTGCACAGGCTGCTTCAAACCACGCTGTGCAGTCTTCTTTACAGTCGGCATTGACTTGGTTTGGGCCACTCCAAGCTGTGGAGACCGAAGCAACTCGTCCTCAGACTCCTCTTCTGCCAAGTACGAACATGCATCTGAAAATTCGCCCTTCTTCTTAATTAAGGCTTCATGTAGCTGCTTCACTGATCGGTTGGGATATATGGCTTGCAACCGCTTTACGTTGCGCTGCATGGTGAAGTCGGTGATATCTTCCAAGGTCATGTTTGAGTCTTCGGTCAAATCCACAGGCAGAGCGCGAGAAGGTCCTCCTTGCCGCAGGAGGGGCTTTTGTCTCTTCGGTGGCGAACTCGAGGCAGGTCCTTCAGACGGTCGTTTTCGCGACTGTTCACCATTATATTTGAATCCAGAGAGATCCCATGTTGGTTTTTGCGGTGTCTCCTCAATCCTCGACGCCATGGAGGTCATTTCAATTTTTGACAGTGGTATATTAGACCTGTACTCGGACTCGTCTTCGTCTGGATCGCGTTCGACAGGGGGGTCGTCCGAAGTCAAATCGACGATTGGCTTGCGAACAGCTTGCGGAGGAAAAAAACTTGTACCAGGAGGTGCCATTGGGTTGCTGTAACCTCCATACGGCCGTTGCGACTCGGTTGGCGACATGATGGGCGACGAGTATCGCTGGATAGTGGGAGACGAACGGGGGACTTGCAACTGCGAGGAGGCTGTGTGTTGGACTCGATTTGCGCGCGGTGTGAGAATTTGTGTGGGCTGCGTGGGTTGCGTGGTATCAGAAGGCGCCGGGAAGAAGGGCGAGTGTTCAGCGAGAATTTGCGTAGGCTGAGTGACGTAAGGATCTTGTTCGCCGTCGTCGTCGTCGCTATGCGAAGTAGCGCGTGATCCGACAGGAGGAGGTGGTGATGAAGAGACTATAGGGTCGCGACGGTACATTGTGTGACAGTGCTGCAGTACCGAGTCGGGTTGAAGGGGGCCAAAGCACTGTCGTTGACTTGGCCGCCTCGCGTGTAGTTACGAAAGAAGACGACGGGTTGGTGACTAGGGTTCAACAGGACAAAACTGAGACAAGGGACAATGCACTATAAATCAGCTAACATGGCGCTGTAAGTACGCGGGTGCTATGCAGAAGAGCAAGGAGAGAAAAGAGGGTAATTAAAAACCAGTGGCGGCGATCGCCAAAAACATGACTACGCGTGAAGAAAGCACTCAACGCGTTGGGGAGAATCTGGGCGCTTGGACCTCCAGTGTGCCCATTACGTTACTGCTTTTGGCTGTGCCAGGGCCAGTCGCTTGCATACTTACATACACCATTGACACCACACAACACTACTCACACAAATCACCAACATGACGACCAGAAGAAATGTCGGCGAAGGCAAGTCCTCTCTGGAGTACGATGGGAAGATTGCACCAGGGCCATCAAACATTTCGCCAGCGGTGCCGACGTGAGTTGTCTTGGATGCTGTGCACGTTGCACTGGCTCATGCCGACAGGTCCGTTATTTGGAAGTTGATGAGCTTCACCTTTGCTATGATCACCTTGCCCATTGGTACCTACTTTTTTACCGTCAATTTTGTCTTTCAGGGTAAGCACTTGGTCATGCGTCCAAGGGGGTTGCTGACTCTGTCCAGGTAACGCAACGTACGCCGGTGGTCTTGCAGCACTCATGGCGAATGTTGTATTGATTGCATACGTTGTTATGGCGTTCAAGGACGACCAAGAGGAAATGCGAGAAGAGGCAGAGAAGTCGAAGAAGACAATGTAGCATCTTGTCGTTTGCCTCGTGCGTCGAGGGGGCACTAGGCGGCAAACCATCAACGTCGAGTTTTCTGCGCCAAGTTCCCTTTTACGCTTTCAATTTGTTTGTTGAAATTCCAAGTTTAGTTCCAATCTTGGGCAATTGATCTCAAGAGGAGTATCCTGTTAATTCTAAAGAAAATAAAAGTCTCGGCGCGTAGCGCAGCTGTCTCAAGCCGCATTCATTTCGTATGAGATTCGATGGCCAAACAGGGCTCCTGAAGATGACCGTAGCGGCTCTTTATTGCTGTAACATATCTTGATGTAGGCTGCACTATTCCAGAGTACACATTGTAGTTGGTACCAGACAAGCAAAGTGACCAGTACAGTGGCAGACTCGGGTGCTAGCGCGGGGTACGGGCTTTCGCTTTTCCTTAGCGGCGTAATCTTGGCAGCCCACCTCGAGCAATTTCGTGTGCAGCGGCCACCAAGTGCGAGTGACAGCAGAACCACGACTCGACAACATGGCTCCAGCATCCCTTCTGGACCTCGTGTCCGCGCTCCCCGATACCCAAGCATGGGGCCCGCCAGTTTCCAACGAGACGATGCTCGATGGCGTCCCCTTCGCGCCCTACTCCAAGGCCGACAAGCTGGGTCGCATGGCCGACTGGACTGAGGGCAAGGACCGTGAGCGGGGAGGACGCCAGCAGTATGGCAACCGCAACTACCGGGGTATGTTGAGATTTGGAAAGAGGAATAGAATCGCAAAAGGCTAATGAAATTCCACAGACCAGCAAGTGTACGGTGCAAACCAGCAGACCAACCCCTTCGCTATCCAGGCTGCCGAAGAGGAGGCGACCTTCTCCGTTGTCGACAACACACGAACATCAGCTCGAGGACGCGGTTTTGGACGCGGGGGCGGCACTGTTTTCCGTGGACGGGGTGGTGCGCGTGGTGGACAGGCGCAACGAGGAGGACGGGGTACCTTCCAGCGTGTTGGCGGCCGTGGCGGACAGCAGTACGACAACCGCGGTGGCCGTGGTGGAAGAGGAGGACGCCGCTTTGGCTGGAGGGACGACAAGCCCCAGCGCAACCGTGATGCCTCCGTACAGGTCAAGCCCGAGTGGAGCGTTATGGAGGAAATTGACTTCTCTCGTCTCAGCAAGCTCAACCTCGACACCCACGAGGGCGAGGACATCGACAAATACGGTTTCCTCTACTACTATGATCGCAGTTACGACAAGCAGCCAGGCGCTAAGACTTCCGAACGCAGACTCAATGTCCTCGATCGTGCCGCCTACAATGTCACTACTTCCAGCGATCCTGTTCTGCAGGAGCTTGCCGACAAAGACGAGGCTACTGTCTTTGCTACCGACAACATTCTTTCAATGCTCATGTGCGCTACCAAGTCCGTCTACTCATGGGATTTGGTTTTCACTAAGAGGGACAACAAGGTATTCATTGACAAGCGCGATGGATCAAGCCTGGACATGGTCACTGTCAACGAGAACGCTGCAGATGCGCCACTCGAGATTTCCGAGGGCAACAAGGACTCGATTAACAGCCCAGGCGCTCTGATGCTCGAAGCCACACACATCAACAACGTCTTCCCTCTCCAGGTCGTTACCGAATCCGAGACCAACAAGGTCAATATGCCCCACGAGCACCCCTTCTACAACGAGGAGGTCGAGACCGACCCGCCAGCGTCCAAGGCATACAGGTACCGCCGATTTGACCTGTCTCTGGACAAGGACGAGGAGCCACTGCACCTGATTGTCCGAACTGAGCTGGATGCTGTTGTCAAGAACAACATCAACGGTGAGGACCAATACCTGACCATCAAGGCGCTCAACGAATTCGACAACAAGGCCCAAGGAGCCGGCGGAGCTTTGGACTGGAGGACCAAGCTTGCAAGCCAGAGAGGTGCTGTTCTTGCTACTGAAATGAAGAACAACTCTTGCAAGCTTGCTCGATGGACTGTTCAGAGTATCCTCGCCAAGGCTGACACCATGAAGCTCGGGTACGTTTAACAATTGTTCTTGCTGAGAAATTGCTAACAAAGGTCTAGTTTCGTATCTCGTGCCAACCCCAAGAACAACAATGACCACGTCATCCTCGGTGTTCTCACCAACAAGCCCCGCGACTTCGCCGCTCAGATGGCGCTCAACCTCAACAACGGATGGGCTATCGTCCGTACCATTGTCGACATGGTTCTTCGCATGGACGATGGCAAGTACGTTCTTGTCAAGGACCCCAACAAGCCTCTTCTCCGCTTGTACTCTGTCCCTCTCAACACCTTCGACGAGGAGGAAATCGAGGAGCTTCAGGCGCCAACTGAAGATAATGATGAGTAGAGTCGTGTCAAGCAAGTGGGCATTGTTTCTTTTCTTTCCAGCGATATCCGTAGGGTTGGGTCTATGACTACATGCATGATAGACGATATGTCATTGAATGACAGCACTCAACGCGCGTTGTCTTTATGATACGAGAAAGTACATACTTTTCTTCAATGTGAGACAAATTGTTACCTAATAGGTCAGGCTTTGTTGTCTCGAGAATTACGATTCGATAGATGGGTGTGTGCACAGGCCACGGTTGCCAAGCTACCCCAGTTCTCACGCCTGCACCTCCTTTCACTTGCATTCTCAATGTAAACTACACGTTATTGATTGTCCATCGCGCACGCCACATGGACTGAGCAACAAAAATATTATCATGGCTATGCGACTGCACCAACTATATCTGGTCGACCTCAGCCATGATTGACGAACTGTTGGTTCACATCTCTGCCCCAACTACGCGACAAAGCGACCAACTCTACCAGTCTTTGGCCGATGCCTATCTTACGTTTGAGGCAGATGTACCTCATCGGGGAAGTTCCCAACAGATTGATGTTGCGAATCAATCTACCCTGCCCAGGTTGAATGATACAGCTTCAGAACAAGGGAGTTCATTCCAAGGCACCGCAGATACTTCCAACTTATCTATGAGCAAAGATTCTTACGGCAGCTTCCCGTCACATCTATCTTTGAGTGGACTCAAGAATCATGAGAATGTTACTATTCAGTCCAATGAATATGCAGTCAAAGATGATTCACCGCTCACGCCCAGTCGACTTGCTCAATCAAATCATGCACGCCATGATGGGAAATACCGAAGAAATCTCAGGTCGAGCTCCATCAAGGGAAAACCGCTAGTGGAAAAGGTCCCAGGTACTCCAGGCGATGTCGACCTGGGCTTTGTTGAGGACACGCAGCCGGCTACTGAAGTTCTCCAGAGTCAGTTGCAGGACAGCTATTTGAAGAATTATGTTAATATACCTGCAAGCGATATGGATGAAGAACGGATTCAAGATAATACTATCGAGACCTTAGTCACAGCCACACCTGATACGAAAGAAGGCTTTCCAGAACGTCGACGAAGTATGCGCTTGAAAGCGGCGAGTAGCGTAGCAGAGACACCTATGCCCACTGCGAAGCTGTCTGCGAAATCCTATGCTATTGCAACATTCCAAAGGCCTGTCAGTCCAGACAGTGCTTTGAATCCATCATCGCCAGCATCATGGCATACGACATGCGAAGAAAAAGAGCCTGAAGACAGCAGTCAAGTCACTCCACCCATAGATTTCTCCAAACTCCAAATCGACGTTTATCCACCAGAGCCCAAGATATCAACAGAGCAACCGGGTACTCTGCCTTCTCAAATCACTCCACAACTAGCAGCACTCAAACAGCAAAATCCGAAGCGTTTCAAGCCAATTAGGATAGTAAATAAACCGAAACCCGATGATCGTGGATACTGGTTAATCAACTGTTCGCATTGGAGTGCGCAGCTTCAGCAGGCATTTTGGAACAACATCTGTGAGCAAGTCACAAGTGGAAAACTCGGCTGGGGCGTGATGCTGTACCGAGAAGGTCGCACTTCTCGCTCATTGGGCCAAGTGAAGCTATACTGCTGGGGAGAGATTGTAGAGCATACATGGTTGGTCTTATGGTTATGCTCTAAGGGGAAAGTATCGGGTTCGGGACTGGAATGGATTGATGCTGATGGAAATGCGGCGTTTTTAATGTCCTGATTAGTTGCATAAAAAGTGGTAAGGGTGCTGGGGAATTAGATAGGTTGGACAGCGATCAATTTAGTCACATGCACGCGTTCATGTCGCGCAGACAATCAAAGTCACTCTGCAGCTAAACAATTCACCCCGCACGGTTCATTACTGCATCCAACAATCATATTATGCATCAGGCTAGCTCTCATTGCTTTTGGATATAATTAATTGTTCATGCATGGTCATGATTGGTATTTCCACAAGTGAAACACGGACGCCAAGCAACAGGTCCAGGGTCGCTGACACGCCCTACACTCTCGGACACGATTCTGTTGCGCAATCTTGGCCTCTCGCATAGCCATGTAATATTGCCCTTGAAGAAACAGCCATGGCTACACGGTCGCAAGACGACTTGCACAGGACCGCAAGTTCAGACGCGGGTACCGACGAACGCACGCTTTACGACCACAGCTCCGACGACGAAGGCTACGATGGCAGGCCATCGGGTGAACTCTCCAAGAACGATCACGATATTCTAGACTCGGAGGATGAGCGTGAAAAGCTCCTCACACAAAGCCAGGGTAGTAAAGGCTTCTTGGGCCGCAAAGGCTCAGGCGTCAAGGTTGGGAAATGGGTCAGGGAGAAGGCGAAAGGGCGCAGGAAAGGCAGCAAGGAGGAGTCCAGCGCCCTCATGTATGACATGGAGGAGGGCACCGGAGCCTCGAGCACCAGCTTCATATCGAGAAACTCAGAGAGCGACGAACGACAGTTGCTTGCGAATGAATCGCAGCGAAGGGTAAATCAGACACCCCTGTGTGTGCCCTGAAAACTAACAGTTGGTGTAGGCACAGAGAAAGGGCATATACCGTCGGATAGGTATATACGTAGCCATAATTGTTCTTTTCGTCGTCCTCCTAGCAACCGCATATAACCTCTCTACCCCGCAAGATGTCAAAGACGCCGCTGCCCTTGTATCGAATGGTACTTCGCTATTTGCACCTACCACAATCCTCATATCCCTCGATGGCTTTCGCGCCGACTTTATGTTCCGCAACCTTACGCCCACACTCAGTCAGTTTGTACGAGAGGGTATATCGCCCAAGTACATGCTGCCCAGTTTCCCCAGTGTGACCTTTCCAAACCATTACACGCTCGCGACTGGCCTATATCCTGAAGCGCATGGAATCGTATCGAATACATTTTGGGACCCGGAGCTCAAAGAGGAGTTCTATTACACCCATCCTGCGCAAAGCCTACAGTCCCACTGGTGGGGAGGGGAGCCATTATGGGTGACGGCCGAGAAGCAGAATGTCCGAGCAGCAGTACATATGTGGCCAGGTTCCGAAGCCAACATACTGGATCAGAAAATCGCATATGTTGACAAATACAACGGTTCGGAAATTCTATCCAGGAAAGTAGATCGTATCATGGGCTTCCTTGATCTACCCGGCCCCAAGGATGTCGGTGCGACTGCGCTTACACCTCGACCCCAGCTGATTGCTGCGTACGTTCCCGACGTAGATGGCGATGGTCACACATATGGTCCCAACAGCACAGAGATCCGAGAAACCATCACACGAGTTGATACCATGATGGGAGACATTTTCAAAGGTCTCCGTGAGCGAAACCTCACAAACATTGTCAATGTGGTAGTAGTGTCTGACCACGGCATGGCAACAACCGACGCCACTCGTCTTATTCAACTCGAAGACCTTGTCGACCCTGCAGAGCTATCTCACACAGACGGCTGGCCTCTCTACGGTCTCCGACCCAAAGACCCTTCTGCTCTCCACCGCATATACAATCAAATCAAAAATCGTACTGCCGACAATCCCAATATTGAGGTCTATCTCCGCGATGAGAACATGCCAGAGCGATATCATTTCAGTAAAAACAAACGCATAGCTCCGCTCTGGCTAGTACCCAAGACGGGCTGGGCAATTGTTACGAAGGACCAGTGGGATATTGAAGAACGCCAAAAGAATCACGAAGTCTATCATCCTCGAGGTCTCCATGGCTACGACCACGAGCATCCACTTATGCGTGCCATTTTCATAGCCAGAGGCCCAGCATTCCCGCACGAACCGAATAGCCAGATGGAACCATTCCGTAAGTAGCCATTTCCATCAAACGTGAGACTTGCAAGCAGAGAAACACATTCACTAACAACATCGAACAGAAAACATCGAACTATACAACATAATCTGTGACTCGATCAAACTCCAGCCTGCCCCCAACAACGGCACTCTGCGCCTCCCCCTCAAACCAATTGGTCTACACAGCGACGACGATTCCACAAACACATCCGAAAACGAAACCCCCGAGGACCCCGTATCCTCCTACACCCTCTCACCCTCCTCTTATCCTTCTTCTTCTTCTTCCCCACAGCCCCTCCCCTCGACCAACCTCGCCGCCATGCCCTCCTCCCTCCTCGACCCCCTCTCCAGCATCACCTCCTCCGCATCTGGCCTCGACACAGGAGCTACACTAGAAAATGAAGCTCCGCCTACACGACCCACGCCTCCTGCTACTAGTTCTACAGGGGGTGATTCAGCAGATAAAGAAAAGGGCGGCGAGGGTAAAGAAGGAAATGGGGAAGGGGACGAGCAGAAGGGAGAAGAGAGTTGGTGGGAGTGGTTGACGCATAAGGCGGATGGGATTGAAGAGTGGGTTGATCAGTTTATTCAGGATCATGTCAAGGGGGGTAAAGGGGGTGTTGATGGTGGTAAGGATGGGAAGGGGGAGTAGTAGATTGGCGTTGTGATTGTTTTTCTCAGTCTTTCTTGTCCCACTTTTCCCTTCCTTGAATAGGAAAGGGCATTTTGGTAGATGAGATTTAGAAATGGCGTTTCTTTTTCTTTCTGGGGCAGAAAGGCATGGGTATAGTAGGCTGCTTTTTCTCTCTCGCAATTTTGCTTCTTTTGGGTATACCCAGTTCACATACAGGTAGAATTCGGAAATTGATCCAAGACGCTTTGTCAATTAAAAACACAAGACTGTCTGGTCATATTTTGAAGAAGAGAATTTCCATTGTTATCGTTAAAAAGGTATCATTCATTTCGTTTGTATAAATTGAGAAGGTAGGTAGGGTTTGACAAAAGATCTACATGATATCGCACTTTGAGGGCAGTCCGCAAGGACCCTCCTTGTCCTTTTCAGTTTTTTGCTGAGGTTGTGATGAAGGTGCAGCAGCAGCAGGGGTGCTGGAAGCCTTGTCCGCTGGCGTAGGTGTAGTGCCATTAGTCGTAGCAGTTGTAGTTTCTACCGCCTTCTTTTCGCCCGCAGTACCATCATCTAGTCACTGGTGAGCCTTGGCAACGGCCTCGTAGAAGGCCTTGCCCTGGGCAACGGCGAGCCTGATCTCGAGCTCAGAGGGCTGGCGGGAACCGTCACCGCCGGCAAAGGTACCAGCGCCCCAGGCGGAGCCACCGTGAACCTCGCTCAGGTTGGCAAGGTCGGCTAGGAATATGTTAGCTTTTTTTCGCGCCATCAAGTAAGAGTGTGTCTATAAAACTTACCGAACGTGGTCTTGTAGCCCAATGGCACGTAGATGAAGCCGTGGTGGGCGAGGGTGCTCATGGCAGCCAAGCAGGTGCTCTCCTGGCCACCACCCTGGGTACCGGTGGAGACGAAGAGACCAGCGTACTTGCCCCAGAAGCTTCCCTGCTGCCATTGCTTGCCAGTCCTGTCCCAGAAAGCCTTGAACTGGGCAGGGAAGTTTCCGTAACGGGTAGGGATACCGAAGAGGATACCGTCGAACTCCTCGAGGACAGCGGGGTCCTCAAGGACGGGGACATCGGCAGCCTTGGGGCCGGCGTACATCTTCTTGAGGACCTCCTCGGGAAGGGTCTCAGCAACCCTGTGTCATTGTTAGACCATGTTGTACTCGGAGTAGAGCGCGCGAGGGCGGCAATTGAGGGGGTGCTAGGATGTGGAATGTTGTGGAACGTCGGAAGATACATACTGGAAGAGCTTGGCGTCACCACCAGCCTCCTGGATACCCTTCAGCTCAGCATCGGCCTGGAATTGCAGTTAGTCGTGTTGTTCTCTCTCTCCTCCGTAATACCAGGGCGCTCTACGGCAGCTTGCATGGCGCGAGAATGTCAACATACCAGCTGCTTGATGTGGCCGTACATGGAGTAGTAGACAATTGCAATCTTGGGCGCCATCTTGAATAGCTAGGGGGTATCAAACAGTGTAGATAGAAGTGCTAGAATGGAGGAATTGAGATAGAGCTTGCAGATGAAGCTCGAGGAGAGGGGCAGGCCTTGCATCTTATAGCTGTTAGCCCAGAGAGCATGCGCCAGCACGCAAAACATGGCAGCATACCCGCTAACCCTCATATCCGATCCCCATCTCTCCCTACATGACATGATGCAAGCTAGATGTGCCTATGCTGGTCCAATCGTCGCACCTCTACCCCCGTCCAAAGAGCCAAACTTTGCCGTTATCAGACCAGCCGATTCCACAGAGCATTGGAAACGCGCAGTGACGCCCCTCTATACCTACCCAAGACGGGTATAGCGTGTCTCCACTTTTCTCCCCGGCGCAGTAGGCGTCATTAGCGTCATGGACCCATTTTTCTTTTGCCTGAATTCTCGATTACATGACTGCTTGGTAAGGATTTGAAAGTCTGTCAACATCGAGCAGGTCTCCATCCGACG
>JAODYD010000010.1:619310-653307 GCA_026262445.1 Bipolaris bicolor | reverse complement strand
CCCCCCCCCCCAAGAAAAAAAACCAATGCACTGCTGCTACCGGATCTCCGGCAGAAAATGGCCCGAGACACTGCGGATATATTCCGAAAGTTGGTCATCAGCAAGAATCGCCCTTATGTTATCGTTGTTGTTGGTGGTGCTGCGCCGTTGCATACACACCGACGTATAACAGTGGTTATGCTAAGAACGGGCGCACGGCTAAGCTCCAGATAGAGCAAATGGCGAACGCTCGAGGACTAGAGGAGAGCTTACTGTTGGCTGTGTAAGCACGGAGGGGCACCCCGTACCTTGGGCTTTTCCGTCTTGAGACAAGCAGCTTGGGAGACCGCAATTGCGGGGGCTGATGATCGCCAAGGCGGGAGGGGAAAAAAGCGTGCGGTGAAGATTCTGATAAGGCTGTCTGTCAGGCCTTTTTTCCTTAAAATTTTCCAACGACACGTCGTCATTGCTTTTTATAGCTATGGAAAGTTTCCCGCGGATACGACGTCAATGTGCACACATATACAGCAGGATGTTGGAACCAAGAAGTGCATACGTAGAAAACTTTGTTCATTACAGTACAATGGTATCCGGTTATGAACGCTACAACGCTAACAAGTAAAAAAACAGACTGCTGACGCTCAAATGCAAATTCCCTGAAAACCGCTTTTTTTGAAGACATAAAACCCCATGCCTTGATAGTCAAATTTCTCAAACCCTTTGAAATGCATGAATCGAATATGGCTACTTCAGCCTGGTATCTCTTGGCTCCAGGCCTGCCGCGCTCACGCATATGATCGTTATGTCGTAAAACAAGTTATAGTAATGGTATACAGAAGAAAGGAAGACGATCGCTTTTTTGGTCGAATGATCCACATTCAAGTCTGAATGGAATGAAGCCTCCTGTGGACACCAGTCAGGAACTCGGCCTCGTGGATGCGCTGGAACTGCGCCTCTTCCTCTTTTCCGTACAGGCCGGTGCTTCCGTAGGGTCCCTTTCCGCTGAACTCGACGTTATGCGGCCAGTATCCCTCGGACGAAATCTGAGCCAAGGAAAAGTCGCCGTGCACCGCCTGGAAGCCGGGCTCGAAGATGCAGTCCGCGAAGAAGAGCTCGATGTAGAGCTCGCGAGGAATGGCGCTCTCAGCGCGGAGCCGGATGAAGCGGCGCGCTTGCTCCAGTAGCTTCTGCAGGGCGTCGGTAGCCTCGTGGGTAGAGCGGCCGTGCTCATGCTCGCACAAATGCAGGGCACGAACTTGCAAGTCACCCGCAAACTTGGCATCCTCATTGGAGAAGAGGTGGGAGCACACAGATGGGAGAGAGATGGACAGGGTCTCCAACTTTGGACAGTTACGGAAGGTGTCGCAAAGGTGCTCACTGTCGCTTGGGGAACCAGGATGCGGGTGCCAGAAGCCATCCTGGGACCGCGGGCTGTGCTCCAGAACGCGGAGTGTCTGGCGAGAAGCCTTGACAATGGCCATGACACCATCAATGGTGATGGACGAGTTGCAGGTCAGATGGAACTCCTCGAGCTGAGTGGCAGTGCGAGCAATGGCGAACAGGTCATTGTCGGTGATGGGCATGAAGGATGTGTCGCCGAAAATCTTCAAGCGGCGCAGTTGGCCAAAGTTGACCGACTGGAGAGGCTCTAGATCGACGAGGTTGTCCTTGTCGGCCGCTTGCTGCGATGTGGGATCGACACACTGCAGCTCTAGAGACTGGAGTGACTTGCCGCTACCCGTCAACATGGCTCGCCAGGCCTTGGCATCCACGTGCCTAATGGTAGTCCACGGAATGGAAAGCGAAGTAAGGTTAACACAGTTCCTCAAGCAATCGAAAATCATGCGGTCGGTCTCGGCGGTGTAGAAGCCATGGACCCACATGCGCTTGATCTTGGAAGCGACTTGGGGGTAGTCGTTGCAAATCTTGACTGTCCGCTTGAGTGAGGCGAATGGGTCACGGTACACAGCCGTACCAGTTGGACGGTCAATGAGCTCGTAAAGCGGGTAGCTTTCTCGCCTATTGGAGAGTTCAGCCCATCGCTGGGTACCGTTAGCATGGTAAGACTGGGCGAATGCTTGGGATGTTGCTTACCTCTCCACCCTTCCAGCGGCGAATGTAGACATCCTTGATCGAGTGCTCCAAAGCCCACTCGTGCCACCTCCAGCAGACGGAACGGAGTGTAGCAGTGGCATCCCACTTGAGAAGTTCTGGGGGAACGGGGCCCCTCACATAGCGCTGGAGCTTGGCTCTCTCTAGTGGCAGGGGCGCTTGCTGGAGTCCAAAGGTATATGTTGGACCTTCGCGGACATTGGCCTTGGTAACCTCGTGGAGGATCTGGGAAAGGATTTCGTAGGGGAAGTCGTTGATGTTCATTGAATGTGCAGCAAGGGTAAGGTGGGTCGATGTCGATGTGGCACAGTGTGTGTGGATAGTACAAGTGTGTGGTTGGTGGTGAGTAGTCGGAGAGGCGTAGGTTGGCTTGATATATAAAGCCAGAGAGGAGGCAGGCCGTGAGTCTTATAGTCGCCACCAGTGACGGGCGAGCAGAGATTTATTCATCAGACAGTTAACACCAGGCACCGTAGTACAGAGTTAGTCAAAGGCGAAAGCTTCCCCAGCTTTGTGCAGCCGCGCCAAACAAGTCGGACTGTGGGCCGAGACGGCTACACGCCAGCAGGAGTGAATGGTTCCACAGGACAGGCGCAGGCGCACCAATCAGAGGGGCCGCAGAGCAGTTTGGAGGCTCGGTTCTCTTTACGTCACAGTGGCTTGGCGCGTCGGATGGGCTGGGGCGGCGATTCAACGCTCAAATTTGGCTTCACGTGGGCCAGGCCTTTGCGTTTCGATTACCCCCAGGAAATTCAATCCGCAGGCCACCTGACCACGCATGACACATCAAAATCCTCGGACGAGCCCCCTCGTGCCTGTCTCCAGCCTGCGACTTGCGACCTGCATTGCTCACCACGCCGGACATCTGTTGCCGATGCATGCCGCTCGTCCTTGGTGGTCAGATTCGTTACCGTCCATCCTCCCTCTCACCACCTCCAAGCCTGTGGCGTCCTTGCCCGCCTCGTCCTCGCGCCTCGCCATCCATCATCTCCTGTATCTCCGCCTCGCTCCGCCAAAAAACACCATCGTCATGATTGCTTCACCCCATATTCACACCGTATTTCCATCCCCGTGTCAAGGCTCGCCTGTTCAATAAATGCACAGATGCCCCCATTTTCTTAGCCTCGCGCTTTCCCCGTCTCCTGACGATGCCACGCCTCATGGACCCCCTTAAACCTCCGTCTGCAGAATCTTCACGATGCATGGACACTCTCTTCCATTGACACGTATACGTCCCCTCGCTTGCATCACTTGAAGTCTAGCCTCGTCGCCATCGTGCTCGACCTGGGCTGATTTGGTAATTTCTTACGTCTTCAAAACTTCCCCGCCATGCGCCTTCTCCACAGTCACGAATTATACCCCTTACGGGAACTACTTTAGCTCACCACTTGAACCGACGACACTCGCTGCTCGCATCCACACTCCAAAACAATCACAAGTGTACGTCGCCCTGTCATTCACTCCACCGACTACATAGACACGTCAATGTAATCCTGAGCACGCCAGGGTTGAGGGCAATTACGCCAATGCGCATAGCAGACCGGTTACTGCATTTGCCTGTGCCTCTTGACAGCATCAACCATCATCCCCCCAGCATGGCCAATTCATTCTCCTGGTTTCTATGAGCTAAGGATTGACGCTACCCCGCAAAACATCTCGGCCCCCGAATAGTACCGGGTCTGGGACTGTCGTACTTGGGGCCACCAGACCCACGACCTAGCCGCGGCAGGAACATTCCGCTTCCAATCACGTTTTGGATTGTTACCTTCTTTTCTTAGCACGGGCTTGTTCTGTTCATCTGTTTAGCGCATAGTTACCGTACCCTGAAAGTCACCGGGGCTGTACAACTCAGCTGACCCCGTCTTCTGAGCCCAGAGCCGCAACACCACCGAGAGGATCGTGCCTTTCCGCTTTTGTCTCCGGCTTCGACACTGGCGAAGCTGACGATGTGCTCGTTTCAGCGGGTGGATCCCGCCTCATGTGCTGGATGCAGATGCCGGATCCGTGCTTGTTGGCTTGGTCGGTGCGGGAGGCCACCTGCACCACACAATGGTCAGGCGTGTCAATCTAACCCAACTTCGGGTCCGCGTAATCAATGCAGTCTGCGGTCGCCCTTGAAGAGATAATCCTTGTCTTTCACCACTACAGGACGGTGTTAACTTTAGCCTGTTAAGTCCTATGGTGCTCTCGAGTATCTGAACCGCCCGAGGCAACCTTCCGTAGTGATTTGGCACCATCCATCACGCAACAGGGCTGACGACACACACCCACTGGATGGTGCAATGCAAATTCTTCCCCGCCATACAAAGGAGGGTTCCTTTGTCATGGAAGCTTTCTTTTAGGTAATTGTCCCGTGTTAATGGTAAGATGGAAAGCCTAGCACTACAGTACCATGGTGCTGCACGGCTCTAGGCATGACGGGAATTCCGTCCACTAGTAACACTGTGTGAGGTGACTGTGCAACACGAGATGGCATCCGGCAAAACCATTGGTGACTGCGCAATCTCGCATGCCATAGCTTTTTTACTACCCTTATTTCCGAGTGTACCGGTGAAACGACATACGGGCATCATTATCAGAAAAGCTACACATCACTGAGCGAAAAAGGTCGCAAGAATCAATCAATATTTGGGTATCTTATCCATCTCGAAAAAAAACAAGCATGCTTGTCCCACCAGCCCATCCCCCTCTTCTTGTTCTTCTTCCTCTTCTCTCAATCTAGCCATGCTGTGCCTAGCTTACCGTCTCCGCATGGCGTTACTCTCAACATTGTTTGCGTGCGCGAGCAGGTATTTGCAGCACGTCAGCGTGTACTTGCACGCCTTTGTCCATCCTTCATCTTTGTTGAGCGCCAGCTTGATACTCTGATCATGGATCCGATCCTTACGTATCTCATACGGCATCTTGACGCCCCCACCACCACCACCTCCGGGAGCCCCCACGCCACTAGCATTTGGAGGAGCTTGGTTTTCAACGAATTCACCCAACTGCTTGAGACATTCGAGGAAAGCTACCATGGCTGCGTCGAACTTGCGGTGCAGGAAACCAAAGTTGATGGGGAAATCTCCCGACGAGTATAGTTCCAGGCGCTGTTTGGATATCTGTGGTGATGAAGCTGTGGTCGCTGTAGATGCATGTTGATGTCTTGTTGTTGACTCAGCGACGGAAGCCCCTCCTTTGGCCTCTATGCGCGTAATCGTTGAGGTGGAGCCCATGGGACAGAGCTCGTAGCCGTCGAATTTGTAGCCTAGACGCTCTGCTAGAGTAGCAAGTAGCAGACAAGTCTGACCCCATGCAGCGTTGATTTCAGGCCAGTCGACATATGGGTTTGGTAAGCGTCCAAGGCGCAGACCGTTGATGGTGGCAAAGTGATTGTCATGCGTGATGTTGAAGGAATCATTGTAGACGCTTCTTCTCTGCAGCTGGTTCAGCACCTGTGCATCGTGAGCATACCTTGTGGCTAAAGCGTCGCGCTCATTTTGGAACTCGGTCAAGGTCGTGTTGAAAGCGTTTCTGCTCTTCCAGAACTCGTTCTCTTCTTGATCCAGTATCCGCGCTTCTGCTTCCAAGGCAGCAATCTGATTGTCCAGTTCTGCCTTTTCTGCCTCGAGATTCTCAAGCTGAGTAATGGCGGTGCTTTCGGCCTTTTTGGCTGCTTTGAGCGCCGCTTCGGCGGCTTTGACTTCTTCAGCGCTAGGCACGTCGGTGTTGGCGCGGCGGAGGAAGTCTACGTATGCATCACGCTCTCGGGTTGCTACGCCAAGTCGTTTTTGTAGCCCATCTATCAGGATCTCGGTGCACTCCACACATATCGGGTGGTCGATATCGGAGCGCGCAGATAGTATCTCGAACATGCGGTTCGTCGTCTCGAGTCCATCTGCTAGGCTTGCACCTCCCGCCGTGCCCAGACCATTCTTCGCGCCTTTCCGCTTTGTTTTATCATTCGCATCAGCCTTTACGTCCTCTGCTTGCGTTTTGCCGTTGGCATTTTGAACTGGTTCTCCAGAAGGCGGGTTGATCATCGACTCGGACATGTGTATGTCGATAAACGACATGGCGGGATTTTGGGGGCCATTTGGGCTTCGTGATTGTGGTGCGCCTTGGATGTTGCGTCTGTATGTAGGTGTCTTTGCATCTTTGATCGCATCTTGGTAGGTCTTGAGATGTTCTGGAGGGTTTGGTGGACGCGACTGGCGGTTTGGCGAGATGTTTGGAGCCTGGAGCTGACCTGAAACTACTGAGTCTATACCGCAGTCAATATAAGAGCAGGACCCAGAAAGAACCCAGGGGTGGTTGTACCTGTCAACAGCTTGAAGGCAGCCGGGTTAAGCTGGTCGATGGAAGCATCGATGTCTATGGGTGTCCGGCACTTCTGACAGGCCAAGCCGGCTGGTTTTGTGTCGTTCGGCATAATGTCATGAGAGGTGGACCTTCATGCTGCTATGAAGGTGAGGTGTTAAGGCGCTGTAGGAGGTGGATGACGATGCGGCGGTTCGTGGTTGGAGATCACCTGCAGGCGGGTGGGGCTCCCCCGGCCGCCGCTAAGGCATGCTGGCTGGCGCCGACGCGTCCCAGCCATTGTCAGCTTTCGCGTCGGGCCAATTAGTGCTTCGTCGCAAATCGTCGCAAACAACCCCCGCCCTTCGCCAACCCACTATCTCTATCGTACCTCGGTCAAGGCCGCCGCTCCTTTCTCACACATCCCAAAGCGCGCATTCATACACCATGGAGCCACCGGCGAAGCGCATGCGAATCTGGCAGTCTGTCGAAGTGGACGAGGAGAACGCCGAGTACATCCAGGCGAAGCAGAAACAACAACAGAAATTCAAGGGCCGACTCGAGTCGATATTCGAGAAATATGGAAATATGCACGAGTCAATGAGCGACGAGATCGACATGACAACCAACAAAGTAGTGGTGGACAGAGGACATTTGCGGAGACTGAAGCGCCAGGTCGGTCGGAAGGAGACTATGTTGCTGGACACCCTCGGCTTGGCTGTAGGGAAGGAGTCGAGAAATAAGGGTGAAGAGGAAGATGACGAGGAGGACGTAGAGGATTCGGAAGATGAATTGGCGCCTACACAGCCAGTGAAGTCAAAAGATAAGGAGCCTGAACTGGACGGACAACAAACCAGAATACCAGACGCGCAGTCCCCGCGCAGCGATAATACTCCCTCAGTTCCACAACATTCAAGTACCCCGGCGACTTCAATACCGCAATTCAACGCAATGCACCCCCCCAATACGCCAAATCCAAATCCGACCCCGAGCCTCCTACCGCTTGTTCAGTTTCCACAAACTCCTGCTGGACAGCAGGCGCAGGCTACATTCTATATGACTTTGACACAGGGAATTGGTGAAGTCATTCAAAAAGCTATGGCACAGTCCGGTCTCCTGCCTCCCAACTTTTCTACTCCGTTTGCAAGCGCTGCTCCGCCACCAACTACACCAATGATCACCACAGCCGATAAGATAGCACCCGCTACGGACCCGAAATGGTTCTTCCCACCTCTATCTGCTGCACCAAAACAGGATACAGTGGCTCAATCCAGCCCTCTTCCCGCTCGTAGAGCAGCTCCGGTAGCCGAGCAAGCTGATCAACTAGTCATTACTTCGTTACCACGTGTGCACGAAGGAGAGCTATTAGCAGATTCGACACCTCTGGTCGAAGAAGTCACTCCCTCAATTTCTCACGCAAGGTTACAGGAGAGCTCGCCCACTGCACATCGCCGTACCAGTCCGCACGTTGAGGTTCAAAGACGCCGCATTCGTGCTGCCAGAAAATATCATTTTACACCAGAAGACGACGCATACATAAGCAGAAGAAAAATGGTGGATCACTCATCATGGGTCGCTATCAAGGAAAGCCAGGCGAAATGGAAGGACTGGCCCGCAAGTGCGATCAGCAGGCGATGGGCTTTGATTAAGGATCAAAACCTGCATCTGCAATCGCCAGTTGTAGCTTGCTCGAATGATAACGTTCATGACACTGAAAATGAAATGGATGAGCAAGTAGAGGTACCTGTAACACAGTCTCATCATCTGCCAACTCCCAGCTCATCCGAGCACGAAGACGGCCACAGAGAAGCCGCCGAACCAACACAAGCCTTCAAGGCGTTTTCCTCGAGTGCATATTATGACGATGACGAACGTGAACTATTATCTCTAGCTGGTTCAGACGCAGAAGAAGAAGGGGAGGAGGCAGAGGAGGGAGAAGGAGAAGAAGAAGACCATGAAATCCCCTGCGACGAACAAATGCCAGACGCCCTACCAGGAGACAGTATAATACCCTCTATAGAAACGGCAACCATGATCGACGAAGATGACTTACAACGAGACCTACTCGAAAGCCTAGCCATGCACGACGCCACCATCACACCCCCACGCCAAACATCAATCCAGATAAAACCCGAACCGATCTCACCATCCGCACTCACCACACAAAAAGAGGAAGCACTCACTCGACGCTCCGAAACGATCCCAGACACGCCCACAGCCAACAATGACACCAACGACTCCACACCCCACCAACCACCTACACCCACAACCGCAACCCCGCCTCTCCTCTGCCAAATCTGCAACCGCGCCTTCAAAACACCCCAAACCCTCGCCCGCCACTTGTCAAACCCCAGAAACACTCACACACATCCCGCCCCACCATCCCGCAAACGCAGCATCTCCTTGGACCTCATATCCTCCACCACCGTACTCGACGACGACGACCTCCTCCCCCCAACAACCCCCCGCATCAAACGCGAACCCAGCACCACCGACTCCCCCAGCTTCTTCGTCTCGGCGTTCCAAACGCCCAGAGCGGCGGCGGAGAGGAGAAATAGCAGGTCTGGAGCGTGGTCTACGTCGAGGGTTGAGAGGAGGGCGCATGTGAAGCAGTTGAAGCAGTGTTGGAAGGGCGTTGGTGGGTCGCCTGTGGCGTCGTCTGGGTTGAGGGGGAAGAGGAAAAGTTTGGGTGAGTTGGTGGGGGCGAGGAAGAGGGGTTGGGTTGAGGAGAGTGAGGAGAGGGATGAGCTTTGTTTTTGAAGAAAAGTCAGAGAAGGGGGGAGGCTATGTGAATTTCATGACTTGTTCTATGCCTTCTTTTAATGTACAGGGGTTTATGTGTGAATCAATCTTTTGCCATTTCTCTCTACTTCCCATGCATCACCCCCACCTTGTCACTGCCAATCCTTCTTTGCCTCTTTCAGGTTTCCCCCTAATACCCCCAATTTCTTCAAAGCATCCAAACTCCGGTATTTGAATCGAAACACTGCATACGGCTTCTCCAGGCTATCCACGTACTCTGGTCTCGCTATCGCATGGCCGTAGGGAACGGGTGTGCTGGCTCGAACGACATGTTTTGTTCCCTTTTTAGAGGCTGCGGCGGCTGTGATGGCGGGTTGTGAAGAAGGAGAAAGCAAGAGGGATGCAGGTGGAGGTGGCGGAGGAAAACGCCAGTGGGGTTTTGGGGGCTGGACTCGGGACTTGATAGGAGATTTTGAACTTTTGTGGTGATGGGGAGTAGTGGTATGGCCAGGTTGCTTTGCTTTCTTGCCCTTCTCGTCTTGCTCTTCTTGAATATCGGGCCGGAACCCACTGTTCCCCTTCTTTCCATCATTTTTCTGCTCTTTGCTCAAGCTCGTTTCAAGAACGCCTCTTAGCTCTTGAAGTGCTAATGAGTCCTTTTTCTTATATTTCGATTTCGACTTCTTTGCATCAGATGGCGGGGTCGGCTTGATACCATCCTGCCATCTTGTAGGTTCTGGGCTTTTATGACCAGTGAGCGGAGTAGTCCATTTGATATCCCCATCTTCGTCATCGGAGGTTGAGTACCAGGCGTTCTTATCAGGGCTCTTGGGCTTTTCAGTTTCCCAGGTGGAATCTTGAGACGTGGCAACGGCCCAAGAATGCACTCTGTTGCTACCCCAAGTAGATGAAACCGTGGAATGATGATCCTTTTCGCTGGCAACAATAGCGTCCCATGCATATTCCTTCGCAGATGGTGCATATGGGGCTGGAAACATGTTACTGGTATCGTTCACGGCTGCAGGCCAAGTTGGAGCTTCTGATGCAGAAGCACCCGCATTAGCATGTCCACTTAGTCGCCTTGACTGTGTATGTGTTGGGAGCACGATATCTGGGTGACTTTGAACATCTGGCATCGCTCTTGTGATTGCAGAAGGAGCACGTATCTGTTCACAATCCATGCGCTTCAAGTTTTCAGCACAAAGTGGGTACCAAGAAGAAGGCCGTTCATGATAAGATTGCGTAGATTTCGAGGAACGGGCAGGACTCTTTGATCTCTTTCGAGGAGTATGTGTATGGCTTCGAGAATGTGACGGCTGTATCGTGTTGTCTGAGCTACTGGAAGAACTTGTAGAGTACGCGGGTGAAGCACTTCCTGCCCACCTTCTGTGTTCCAACGAAGTTTCATTATCTCTCTTGCAGGGTCTAGATCTTGACTTAGATCTTGGCTGATGTTTTATCGATGTATGTGTAGATCGCCGTCGAGGATGTATATATGAAGATGCTCGAGAAACAACCTGAGCATTAGAGTGAGGAGCTGCAATTGTAGCAAGGGGTATCTCCAATTGACTCGAATCCTTCCACTCCCTTCCTTTATTCGTCTCCCAAGTTTCATCCGTATCCCAAGAATCTGACGGCGTTTTTTCGCACGAATGCCACTCATTGCCATAGCTAGAGGTTTCTGTCTCCCACAAATGATCTTCGCTCTGATTTGTGCGGGCTCCTGTTTTGCTCTTTATCTCAAGCTGGCCCCAACCATTTGGTGACTGGACCCAATCCGATGCTCGGTCACTGCGCTGGTTGCGTTTGGATGGTGATGCCCTGAAGGAATGCGGTACGTGCACAGTTGCAGTGTGTGGAGATTCTGGCCATGCACCAGGCGCCTGGCTTGTCTTGTCTTCTTTCTGTGATGAGTGGTCTAAATCTCTGTCATGCCGTGCAGACTGGGCTTCTACCCGTCGTGACTCCTCTACGCCCTGTTTGACTGCTGCCTTCAATACATTTTTCAGCCACGCAGGGTCGACACCACCCGTTTCTGGAGTCGTAGCCATATGATCGTCGTGATGAGCAACTTTTCTATCGGGTGGAATAGGTCCACTACCATATTGGAAGCCTGAAGAGGGGAGGCTTTCTAAGCGTCGTGCCCGCGGGCTGATCGCTTCCGAGTATCGAGAGCCAGACTTCGAGTGACGTGTCATAGATACTCTAGAACTTTTGTCCCGTACGGGGAGAGTGTTGTATTGAGTCTGTATTTTGGAGCTCTCGTGGCTCCGTAGTGTTTCAGCGTACGGCGCGCGATATGACGACCAAGGCGCTGGCGGACCAGAGATATTATGGGAACTATTGAAAAACGGTCCGCGGTCATCGTACATGGATCGATTGCGGGAGCTTGGTGAGTCTCCTAAGCTAAAACGATGGTCAGGCCGGTCACCAGCGCCGTCCAAGTTGATCGCCGAAGCAGATCTCGTGTCCCGACTACCAGCACATCGCAGCACTACAACTTCGATACATCCTATTTTGTCAAGAGTGGCCGGTGAGTGCAGGTTCGATGCATCGTCCGCAGACACTGCTACTGATTAGTCAATGTCAGAGAAGCACACCATATTGCAACTCACCAATATCCAAATTATCAAAAGTCCATTCACGCGCAATCATAGACCCATCTTTCTGTCTCTCCTCTTTTTGACGCACCCTAAAGTCCACCAAAGATCGACTGTCTGACGGTTTTCGGGGCTTGATGTCTTGCCTGTTGCGATTGCACTGATAGATACCGTCAACGTAGACAAATATCGCGATGCCAGGCGCTATTAATGTGTTGGATGTGAGATGAATGGAGAAAGATTTTGGCTGGTTGGGTATAGGCACGAATGTCTCTACGAAGCCGTCGCCGTAGGTAGTACCATACTCTGGTAATGCGTGTTGGGGTTGTGATAGTTCGATGCTGCAATTGAGGTCCTTCAGCGACGGCATTGTGAAGAAGAGTTGTTTTGGAGGTTGTTGTGGGATGTTTGTTTGCTGCTGAACGGGGTGAAGTCTTTGGTGTTACTGGGATGTCCAGGGTGAGGTCAAGTAAAGTGAAGGCTGCTTGGCAGTGACGACTGAGCACTCATGAGGAAGGAACGTCCACGGATGTCTTTCACTCATGCAAAGTATTCAAATACATTTTTCAAAGGCTGAGACTGCCTACAAAAAGAACTGGCGCTTGTCTATTCACAAATGTGTCATATTCACATATCCATGGCTCCTATAAACACGCTCCAAACAACGTATATAGCGTTCAATCGTAAACAAACATTGTCCCCAGGTCACATATCATGGACATCCAACGAGATCATCCATAGACCAAGTACAGACAGCCGCGCCATCTCCTATCCAAAGTAAGAGGCACCATATTTGACATGTGTGTCGTTTATCTGGGTGCACCAACACACAGTCAAACGATATCCGTGTCTTATACCAGACACTTGTATCCAGATTGCATGAGCCCTCTCGCGTAAATTTCACAACGCTTTTGTTTATGCCCTACGAGTCCGACTTCATCGTTCCGCAAAGCGAACAGGTCCACCATTGATTTTCCTGTAATCAGTCAGTAACATAATTCATACAAACTGTATTCTAAAAATAACCTTACCATGAAGGTCCCGCACTCGAGACAGTTCCAGCCTATCCTACCTCTTGCAGGCTCAAACGGCGTGGCACCCTGTCCTCGCAGTCCAGACTGCGGCGGTGGTTTGGGTAGAGTAGGTACTGTATATGACGATGCGAAGCGTTTATGTTCTGGTATGGGCTGAGGTGGCTGTTCGAGGCCACAGGCACCACAAGCAAGATAGTCGAGTGGGTTGTGTAGTGTGCATTGCGGACACGCCCACTTATTTGGGTCAGCGGGGAACGTGACAGCCTGCTGTGGCGGAGATGGCCGCGGTGGCGTGGGGGGAAGACGCTTGTTCCGTCGTTGCTCTTCGTCGTACGAGATAAGGCGCGAGGGTGTCTTTGCGGATGTTGAAGGGGTACGTGTTAGTGCTTTTGATGACGTTTGCGCGGTTGATCGTGGCAGAGGTCGGCCGGGAAGAGGATAGGTTGTGCTGCGTGTAGGGTGAGATTGAGTTTGTGGAGCTGGCGAGATGCTAGGGGAAGGTGGTGCACTGTCGAACTGCAGTCCGTTTTGAGGATCCCAACTTAGCCCACCGTTTCCGGTCGGGGCGCCTAATCTCTGCATTTCCTCGTCGTACATGAGATCTTGCAGAGCTTGAGCAATCGCCCAATCATTGGCATCATCTTGCTCAGCTGTGGTGCGAAACCTATCCTGCTCTTGCTGATTGACCTGGTTGACTAGCCGCTGAGTCTCAGAGCTTCCGCTTGCACAACCTTCGGTGATGCTGTTTCTGCGTGAGGCCGCGTCTGCGATGACTTTACGCATATCAACACCGCGTGCTGTAGGCCGTGAACCACCTAAGCGATGACCTCCTGCGCTGGCGTCGGTCGACGTTCGTCGCTTCTCAGCAGCAACCCGAGCCTGGCGGCGCATCTCGTCGAGCGGTATGCGCCTACCGCCGAGTTTTTGGCCTTGCGACAGGAATCCCTCACCAGTGTAACCCTTCGCAAGAAGAGACTGATGCTCCTCCCGAAGTTCGTTCCAGAGATTGTTAAAATCGACATTGTGAGGGCCAATGACTATGTGGCAGAGTTCGTGCAGCAAGGTATCTGTGACTTGCTCCAGGGACAGGAACTGCCTGGAATCATAGTGATATCTCAGCCGGATCAGGATCCTTTCTGTACGGTTGATGTTAAGGCCTGGGAGCCGGTCAGTCGAGTATCTCGGGGGCGGCTTCCGCCCTCCTACCTAGCAGCTGAGGCTCATCAGGAAGGAACTCGGCAAGTATTCCAACCTTCCAGCCTCGTTTCCTCATCATGGGCTTGACCATCGACGCAGCCTTACGGAGGGTATGCAGCGCCTCGCCATCTCGTGGAAGGTGTTTCAGGTGCTCATAGGCATCGAAATGCGCATCAATTTCCTTCATGGTGTGGCGGTGTTCCTACAAGTCAAGACCGTGCACTTTGAATTGTTGATGGGTCGTCCTTGGATGCAGCGCAGGGTTCTCTCTCGTTGTGCTGGCAGGCAATGTTTATCAAAAAAATGCAAACAGCCCCTGAAGGGGCGAAGAAGCAGATGGATTAAAAAAGCCAAGATTGCTAGGAAAGGGCTTGAGGATACCGACAGCCACGTAAGCAGTTCACGCGTTGTTCTTGGTGGTTGACGACGACGATAGCGCCGGACGGAGTCAGTCTATGCCATCAGGCACGGCTATTTACAGCCTATTATTGTCTAAGCGAATGTGAAGCACGAGCGAGTGCAGATAAGGCCTGCAGCTGCAGGCCTATAAAAGGGACCGTGTCCACGAGAGAGAAGACGGTGGCGCAAAAGCCACTGGCCCTCACGTGCGACCGTGTCCAGGATGATCGCGCGAGTCATTGGCCGGCTTGACGTAGTGCACTTGCGTGCTTGGGACGACCTCTGGAGGCGACCTCTGCAAAGTTTGAAGCACCGCCTGTTGGAACAAGTTTGTTTTTGAACTTGAACACGTTCTGAAACCTGCCAAAGCATGTCCGACAACGACCAGCAAGTCCTCGGCGTGGTGAGTGGGACGGCATTCTCCATCTGCTCCTAGCTGACGTATACAAAGCTGGCTGAGTACTCTAGAGACGTTCGCAACTTCACGGGATCAATATGGGACGCAACAGATGCGCATTTTGCACATGTAGCTGGATACATTAAAAAGAGCCTCCCCGAGACATGGCTTCCGGAGCGCGCGCGACCGCGGCCACCACCTCCACCCCCGCATCCCATCGCCGGGGCCTACCTACATCGCCTCCAGGACTGGGTCCTTAGGCACCGCGCTTTGACGGCCGCCATTGTTGCATTCTGTGCGACTGGAGGGTTTTTGGTATGGCAGGAGCAGAAGCGGTACAACCGCAAGCGCCGAGCGAGACGAGCGGGCAATGGGGCGAGGATGGAAGTTGTTGGTGAGTATGCGACACAGTCAAGCCTAGTGGAAGGATGGAGCTGACAGGCACAGTGCTCGCGGGGCCGCCAAATTCGCCCATTGTACGATCGCTATCGCTCGATCTTGAGCGACGCGGCTTCATTGTATACATTGTATGCTCCAATATGGACGAGGAGCAACAAGTTCTAGGCGAGTCAAGGGCCGACGTGCGGCCACTGCACTTGGACGTAGTCGACACAATGGGCACGCAAGAGGCCATGAGGCGTTTCAATGAGCTTCTCACCAAACCACATGTCGCCTTTTCCGGGGCAACCCCGCATAACCTTAATCTGCGCGGTGTTGTTCTGGTTCCTGACTTGATCTACCCTACTGGCCCTGTAGAGACGGTCAGCCCTGAGCTCTGGTCGGACGCGCTCAACGCCAAAGTGCTCAACACGATTGCAGTGACGCAAGCGTTGCTGCCGACAGTGTGCGAGTTCAAGTCGCGCGTCCTGATGCTCACGCCGAGCATCATTGCGTCATTGCGGCCGCCGTTCCACAGCGTGGAGACGACGATTGTCAGCGCACTCGAAGGGTTCCTGGCGTCGCTCCGAGGCGAGCTGGGTACCCTTGGCATTGAGGTGTTGCAATTTCATCTCGGAACATTTGATCTGACAAACGTGGGCCCCAAACATCATGTGCAGTCGCGGTCGATCGGCAGCCCACATGCTTGGCCAGCAACGACGAGAGCGTTATACGCCAGCAATTTCGAGGCCCAAGCACGCGTTGCACAGAGCCGGGGCCTGCTCAACCAAAGCGGCAGCTCAGTTCGGGAGCTACACAATGGCGTGTTCGATGCGCTCACACAGCGACGACCGCAAAAAGTATGGCGTGTTGGGCGTGGAAGTGTCACGTATGATCTTGTGGGCAACTGGGTGCCGCGTGGGCTCATAGGATGGATGATGGGCTTGAAGCGCGTGGCTCTCGACACTGCATCCAAGCCGAGGCTGGAGGATAGCGTACAGCTACAGTGCTGGGAGAAGGTGGATGCCGTCGCCTAGACGGAACGGCATACGAAGAGTCTGGGGTGACGGGATGCAGGTGCATGGCAGATGGCGTGTGGAGGGAAGTTTGATGACTATCCACGTCATAGTCGGACTGTGCTTGCGGGAGCTACAGGGCGCCATGGCACGGGTGTGGACAGTGAAATTGCAGCACACACGCGTGTTGTTATTTTTTCACCATGTGTGCGCGGTGTTAGGTAATGGCGGATGAGCGATGGATTGAGTTTTCGCTCAGCATTGGAGGAGCAGCGAGATGAAACCCGGGTTGGAGAAGGGGATGGGCTTGGCGGCGGTGGTGGGCTAGCGGCGCCCCTGCAGGGTTCATTCACGAGCAAGTGAGCAAGTGAGCAGGCGGGCAGGTGGTGGGTCAGTACATAAAAGTAGCGAGGCGAGCAGTGACAGCCGGGCCCCTTGTGTATAGTTTAGACGGGCTATTGTCTACAAATCTCAGCTCTCGACATCGGGCGTTGCAAGAACAGTGGTTCGCAGGATGGGCAGCAATTTAAATGAGCAAAAAAGTTCTGGACCGTGACATGGTGGCCGGGTGCGCGGGAGCAAATGAGCAGCGGCAAGGAGTGTGCGACGACGGCATTTTGGCAGTACTAACGATTATTGGCGGCCGTGGCCCAAAGCGGCCGCGAGCCGACGAGGGCGACTACGCGTGGTGCTAGTGAAACGAGGCAGTCGGAGCCGTGGGTGTTGTGTCGCAGGTGTGGTGGTGGGGGTTTGGCACTGAGTGAGACTACCGTGCGGCATGGTCGTGGTCGTGGTCGTGGTCGTGGTGGCCGTAGTGTAGGCAGTTGATTGACGTTGATGGGCGGACGGTGCCAGCAGCATGATGACGCTCCCGTCGTATAGACAGCCGCCGCCTGCACGCTACACCCCGAGTATGTACATTGCCGTGGTCATGCAGCAATAGGGAAGGCGGCGCGAAATGTCAATAGTGAGGGCCGTATAGGGCGGCGGCGGTGGTGGCGTCGTGTCACGCTTCACGGCGACTGGGGGGCGGCGGTGGCGCAGAGACCACACCGTTGTCGATGCAGGGCCGACTCGTAGTAGCGCGCCCAATTGGTGACGGCTTTGGCTCCCTCTCTCGCACCGGGCTCCACCGCGGGTTTCAGGAGGTGTAGGTTTGGCTATTATTGCCCTGCAACAACTGCCAGATGCACTACACTACAATACCCACCCTCGCCCCGACTCTCCAGACCACCCTCGCCTCCCGCCCGGTCTTTTTCGACGCCTGCCGCCGTCGTATCCGCTCCTTCGCGCTGCTCCCGCTGAGCCCTCAAAGCCCTCCAAAGTCCATGATCGCGTCACATCCTTCTGCTCCTCCTCCCCCCCTGCAGGCACAGCCGCCGCCGTCATCGCCATTGCCATTGCCATCGCCAGCCTACTAGAAATACTACCTATTACATTTGCCCGATTCGAGGCGGCGCGCATGACAGCCCGGCCTCATCAGCCCTTCGCTGCCGATTCCATGCACCACCCCTGCTGAATTGCCCTGCCCTTTGCTCACTGCTCACTCCCTCCCTCCTTCACATACCATGGCAAACCGGCAGCAGCGCCCGGGCGGCCTCGACCTCCGCTCCCAGTCGTTTGACCCTTCCTCCACCTCCACCTCCAACAACGCCGACTTCTACGCAAACACCAACAACAGCAGCTCTGGCTTCGGCAACATCGCCAGCGCCAGCGCCAGCATGAGCAATCTGTCGCTCATATCCGACCTACCCAGCCCACGCACTGGCGAAGCGCCCCCCGCTCTCTCTCCCCTCGACGCCCTCGCCCTCCAGGGCAGACTGCTCGCAAAGCGCTTCGAGCAGCAGGACAAGACTGGCCGTCGCCTCAGCCGATTGGCCCCTCTGACCATCCAGAATGAGTTTGGCAACCGCCCTGGATACTTTTCTTCTCTCTCAAACTCGACCGTCAACTCGCCCAACGAAGATGCAGGTCCATTCAAGTCCCCACGGCCCGAGCCTTCTCCGCGCCAGGAAGCCATGGAGAGGCACAAGTCCTGCTACCCTCAGTTCGGCAACGATGAGTTAGAGCCCCAGTATGCCGTCGGCCCTCTGCAGAGCCCCATGGCCACTATCGCAGAGGCCAGTCCTGCCTCTCCACCCCGCGGCTACTTTGATCTGCCCAGGTCCCACTCGCCCGAATCTGTCGAGCCTCAGTTTGGACTCCGCGAAGCCACGCCTGTCACTCCCAATGTCCCGGCTCCAACTTCGCAAATGTTCCTGAGCCCGCAAAGGAAGCCATCCGGTGACTCGCAGCACCAGTCGCCGCACAACCGATCCAATCTGCACCCACCTCGATCGTCCAGCTCCTTGCGCTCCAATCGCTCTCCACACCTGTCACCCAGCGTCAGGTCTGTACAGGGTGACTGCTACGGTGAGGTTGAAGACATGTCGCTGAGCGGATCATACGACTCTCTGCACCAGAACCGTAACCTGTCTCCCAGCTCCAGCGTGTCTAGAGCCCATTCCCCCGTCGCTCCTGCTGCGACACACAACATGTCCCGATCACCATCGGCGGCATCTGATTATTCTGTCAGCAGCGCAAACCTTCCACGCCCAGCCTACAACTTCTCAAGGCCCATGAGTCGTGGAGGCTCACGTCCATCGCTGGATGTCAGGTCCACCGACGGACCGTCGCGCCAGGCGTCGGATGACAGTGCGTACATGAGACCCTCTTTTGACAATCAACTCCGACAACAAGATTCGAACGATGCGCCCCTTGCAAACTACGGTAACGAGACCGTCCACACACCCGTGAGCATGGCTAGCGAGGACTTCCGACGATCGGGCGATTTCACTAACAACCCGGCACCATCGTATACTTATACCAAGTTCAACCTTCCTCGCGGTAGGCCTGTCGATCGTCGGTCTGTCGGCGTTGAGGACTTCCTCAACAGCCAGATTAAGTGGGATCAACCCAAAAAAGCCAACCAGGCTCAGGCCCGGCCACCCTCACCCGAGTCGCCGCCGCGTTCTTTTAACCACGGCGCGCCCTCTCTTACATCTAGCAACAGCACAATCCGCCCTCGAACTGCCGGCTCTACTAGCGACTTGACTCCCCAACAACATTGCGACATGGGTATCGAACTTCACGAAGCAGGCGAGCTCCTGAAATCCACCTACCATCTCCGTCTTGCAGCCCGCGCTGGTCTTCCCGAAGCCATGTTCTGGTATGGTCTGGCCTGTCGACATGGCTGGGGCATGCGTGAGAACAAGGCTGAAGCACTGCAGTGGTTGCGACGCGCCGTCGACTCTGGACATCTGGAAATCGCCGACGACGAAGATCAAACCAAGAACGGCCAGCCCACCGATCAGTTGAAGAAGAAGAAGCACCGTGCCCAGTATGCAGTAGCCATCTACGAGCTTGGCAAGTGCTACGGTAACGGCTGGGGATGCGCCCAGGATAAGTCGCTTGCTCTTCGCTGCTACGAGATTGCCGGCAACTGGGGCGACGCAGATGCTCTTGTCGAAGCTGGCTACTGCTACGCTGAAGGCGTTGGCTGCAGAAAGAACATGAAGATGGCTGCTAAATTCTATCGAGCAGCCGAGGCCAAGGGTGTCAGCATGGTTGGCAACAGCTGGATCTACAAGGACAAATACATGGACGACGGTTCCTCTACCTCGGACGCGCGCTCAGTTCGATCCGGCCGCTCTACCACCAAGGATCACTCTGAGAAGAAAACTCGCGACAAGAGCAGGACTCGCGCCATCTTCAGTCGCAAGAAGAGCGTTGGGACTCAGTCTTGATTGTCCTCTCTCCGCTCATCACCATCGCCATCATCATCATCTTCTTCTTCCTCACACTCTACCTTGTAAATGTGTCCACGACTATTTTCATATGCGTTTGGCGACGGCGTCTAGGCGTAGCGACTCGGGTTTGTCTGATTTTTAGTCTTTCATACTTTGAGGGGCGTGTATGTCTTCGCGACCCTCCGGTGTCTCTACTTTGCCTTGCCGCTTCTGGTTTCCAAAATGGTTTCCATCTCGATTTTTTCCTTTCATTTCTCTTTCTTTTTCTTTTTTCCATCTCTCTCTCTGTTATATTCACGAATGAACCTTGCCTGGTGCTTGGGCTTGAACACCTTTTTCGTGGCTTGAAAACACGCTGCATCTTACTTACTATACTCCTATATGTATGTGTGTGAATGTTTTGAAATATTCATTCACCACATGACATTACGTTCGAAATATCCCTCTTCGACATCTTGAACATACCTGTTTTTTTTTTGCTCTCTGAATTTTTTTTCCTTTGCTCTTGTCTTGTTTCTCTTTTTGCTTTCATTTTCATTCTCTCTTATTTCCTTACTGTTCTGTATTTTTTTCCTTTGTTTATACCACTGTTGCGTCACTTCGGTCTACGAGACCTTTCTACTTTTCCTTGTGTTTGCAAAAGGGTAGAGGCGGGAAAGGCTTCGAGAAAAATCATTCCTTTCTCCCTTTTTTCCCTTTTTGCTTGTATTTTAAAATCTAATACCCAAACTACGGAGAGACAGAGCTCTGGTGGAAATACCTGGCTAGACTCCTTTATTGGTGTTGTAGGGGGGCGTCGACAATGGGACGAGGAACTTGGTTTGAAATTTTCCTTGTATCATCGGATTGTCATTGTCTGGGGTTGGGGGAAGGTGGGGGCAAACATGAACACCTAACTGCGTGTGTGGTGTGGTGCATAGGTTGGATTGGGTCAGGTTTAGGGGAGTGTACGATAAGGTTCCGCGTGAAAACGGTGCTTTGCGACTTCTTCCTTTTTTTTTTTCCCTGTCTTGTATGTAGGAAATACTAAAGAGGAAGATTTCAGATGACTGTAACTGGTCACTATCTTCTTGCCAAATACTTTCTTGTGTCTTCTGGGTGATTTGATGTTACGTCAACATGCATCACTGGGTTTTTCTCCAGGACACCGAGAAATCATTTTACTACGATACGATGCCAAAGAATCCGCAAGATCAAGATTTTGAACCTTTGTCTCTCTTTAAGAAAAGCACGAAGAGTGTCCTTGAATTTTCAGAAGATCATTTTAGTATAACTAGTTATAAACTAAATTTCTTTCGAAAAATTCAGATTGGTAGGAACGAGTACACGTGAATCACTCTTACACTGTACTACACGCGTATTCACAGCTGACTTCACAATCGGCAGACGAAACAAAGAGCAGATAAGGTAGATATTCACAGTTTGCTCATTTGCAACAGCCCAACTGGCACTACATATATACACGCTCCCCCTTTTTCACTTCTCACACTCTCCTTTGCGCATCCCTACTATCTAACACTTGGAGTTGGTCTGGGTAGCAAGCGCCAGCTTCCATGGCAGGGCATTGTAGGTGCCGGTAGCGTTGGGGTCAATACCCTGGTACAGGTACCTCATCTCACAGGGGCGAACCTGCAGCCTCTGGTCGACGTTTGTGCGGATGAGCTCGCCGTGTGACAAGCTCTGGGACCAGCGGCCACCGGGGAACTGTGTGTTGGCGGCGCCGAGGAAGGGGGTCTGCTGGGAGGCGGCAAGAGGAGTCCACCTGTCGCTTGTGAGCGACTGGGTGGTCCAGGAACGGAAGTAGCGCAGGCCACCGGGTGAGTTGCCGGTGCCGATGCACTCGACGACGAGGAGGTAGGTGCTAGTGTTTGCGATGTTGTAGACGGTCGAGGCTTCGAAGAGGTCGTTCTTGGCAGCCTTGAGCGTTACGACGGGCTCGTTCATGCCGCGTGGGAACTGGGAGACGGGCGTTTGGCTGCGGTAGAGGCCGCCGTTGTCGTCGGACGAGTACAGGTGGCAGAGGGCGGTGTCGCAGATTACCCACATGTCGACCCAGTAGCCGGTGGATCCTAGACCATTTTGGATCGTCTGGGGGGTACCGTTGGGGTAGAAGACTTGCGGGGCGGTCCAGCCTCGTGGGTTGGAAATGTCGGGGTTGGTGCTGTATGCTGCATTGCCGTTTTGGTAGACAAGGTACCAGAGCTTCTGGGGGGCGAAGTAGACTTTGAGAAGTTAGTATTATGTAGTGTTTTGGGGGGAGATGAAGAGGGAAAAACATACAGACTTGAGGAGCAGCACGGTAACCTGTGCCGATACCTGACTGGTCGAGGTAGAAGAATGGCGCCTGGTTGGCCCTGCTGAAGTCGGTAAAGTTGAAGTAGACTAGGTTGTAGCCCTCTGCCTTGGCCGTGCTGGCAAAGACATGGTATACACCGTTGTTCTGGATAATCGTCGGGTCCTTGATACCCGCAATTTGACGGCTGTCCTGCTTGGGCGACACGAGAACGCCGCTGGATGACCAAGTGAAGGTGCTGGGCAGACCTCCGTTGTTCTGGCGCGTTTCGAGAGCAGCGTGCTCATGCAGAGGGAGACTGCGGGCGAAAACTGAGGCTGCAAAGGCAGCGCCGGCGAGGAGGAAAGAACGCATCGCTACTTTATTCTTGTTGCAGTAGGCGATGATCCAACTTTCACGTCGATAGAAAGCAATTCGTCGATCCTTTATATACTCGGCATTCGATTGCCCGGGGCACGAAAAGCTGGGGTATGCCCATGTGGGTCCGGGGAATAGACTTCTTGCAGATGGGGTAATATAATCTTAGTTTGCACTCCATAGTTTTTCCGTCTTCGCTGGCGTGCTTCTTGCCCTTCCAGGCACTATTGCCCTCCGTTTAGCGTGTCTGTGTGTGATGCGCTAGCATGTTCAGGCTGTTATCACCTGAGAAGATTGGTCGGTGGGAAACCATCCAATTCCTACTATTGTAGAGGGTCAAGAAATCGTCTTTACATTGAGTTTATTACACTAAGGTAATTGGATGGGATTTCCTTGTATGATGCAATAAAACTCGGCCCTGTATCTTGGTAGGTGGAATGTTTCGACTGTAAGAACGTTATCGGTCCCCGGCATATCGGTTCGAGAGCAATATGAAAAGCCGCAGAGGCTGCTAAACGGCACTTTCTCTGGATATTGTGCGATCTGGAGTTGTGTTAGTCTGATAGCATCCCCTGCTAGTGACCCACATTATGCACTTTAGCCTTCTGCTGTCATTCGTAGTGTCATTTGTCGCGCAGCTCATAACCTCGCCCCAATTGCTCTAGATGAAACACAAAGCTTTTGGCGAGAATCCAGGGCGTTGGCGCTGTTGATGCTCTCCAGCTTCAGAGTTTATCATCAGCAACTCTGTTGTACAGTATCGTCGCAGCTTCCATTCCCCGCGTCCATCTTTGGGCCACCGGGCCGATCGCAGAAGCCGGGGAATCGAGAAACATCTTAAGACGGAAAAACTATAGGTCGAACCGCATTTCATCCGGTGGCTAACAATCCAGGGATGGTCATGAGCGCTGCTGTATGTAAAGCAAGCACATGCTAGGCAGCTTGGTGCGTGTTTATGGAAAGATGCCTTGGCCCTTGTGCTTGGCGTGCACGTGGTCTTACGTCAATTGTGCTCATTATAGTATTGATCATTTAAACTTTGTGTAGCTTCTAATGGATGCACCTGCAGGTCCCAACTCACATTCCCGGCCATTAGTAGGACCGGTATAGGTCTCATACGTGAAGGGCACCAGTCGGATGGCGAGGGAGCTATTATCCATCATCCAAGTACTTATAATGGATCAAAAAGCCTGGCCATCTTCTTTGGCAAAATAAAATTCAGATACTTTGCACTGTGAAAGTGTTCATTTGTATATTGAGACTGTGCATGCATATCGTTTCTCATGTCATGGTGGTCTCCTTACTTGGAGTTAATGCTTCGATATGGCGCCCTATGCTGACCACCAAACAGCAACGTTGTGCATTGCATCTTCTTGTGCCTTTCTCCCTATGTGGCTTTAATATTCCACCAACGATAGGTATCGCACAAATGACGGGGTTGGTGAAGATACATTTAGGGTTGCCGTATTGCCCTCAAAACACCGCTACATGTTTCAAGCCATCTCCCGAAACTTACCACAGCAGCTTACATCACTCATAGCACTGATGACTGGATGAAACAACAAGTACAATTCACAGTAAACCATCCTGGCGATCTCGGGCAGTTCTGCTCCCGATTCCTCTTGCTTCGGGCTCCGGCGGTGCAGTGCCGACAGTTGCATGTGCCTAGTCTTCTGATCAAGTTATTTTCGCAAATGCACGTATTGCTGCTAATGACATCAAACTCAATGAAACAACTCGAATGTTAAAACAGACATGAATCTTGTTGAAGGAGATCGTGTTGGACGCGGCTCAACGGCTGAGGTGTTCATTCAGAATCTGGACTGCCATAAAAGGATTCTGGTTGTAGTCTGGACATGTCAGAATGAGATTTCACTGGCATTTGATTTTTTCTAGAGAAGAGGGAATTTAAGAGCTCTCTATTGTAACGTATCGTATTAGCTCGAATGTGGGACGGGATGAGTCTCACATGTTGGATCAGGGAAATAGCGGCATGGTTGACGCCTTCTTCGAGAAGCATCCAAGCAAAGTATTGTAGCTATTCATAAAAAGTTTCTACGATCAGATATAAGTTTGCGCTCCTTGCTTGGCTGGTATCGGATGTACAGCTTTAGTTTGCTTATCTCGTACACTTGTGGGTTCGTCCCCATCAATTTCTCAAACCACAATCATGTCATTATAGCTAAAGTAAGTTATTAAGACTCTTTGTCTTAGGGTAATGCTTAGTCACGTAACAAACACCAGGATATCCAATGGATCGCTAATAGCAGTGACCCAGAGGAACGAGCCAGAGGAGGCAGAGTAGTGGGTCATAACAGTATTGAATAGATAGAGCAATATTAATCTAAACTAATATTCTCATAAACTGAATTCAAAGGCTGTTATTGTAATATTCTGGAGTGTTTCTGACCCTAACCCTAACACAAAGGTTGGCCCTAACCCTAAGCCTGGCCCTAACTCTGACCCTGACCCTGCACCTTAACCCTCCCCCGAGCCTTGACCTGAAGCTTACATAACGTCTTTCCCCTACCCCAATAGAAGATGCGGCAACGCAATGTAGAAGTTGTCATTTTCCGAGGGAATCAATCCGCTTAAATAGCTTGAGGCGGCCACAATAGTTAAAGTGCCCAAAGCTAATATGATCAGAATTGGAAGCCTCAGGAACCGCAATTATTATCAACGTTTATTTTGATGCCCGGAACAAACCTCTAAGACCAGAGAAGAGCTTCAGATATTCATGATATGGCCAGCAGGTCTTGGACAAAACGACAGCCCAATGGCGCATCTTAATCATCATAGAATTGGATTACTTTGAAAAATCTGATCGATCATACTTTTATATCATTATATAAAATACATCATCATCCAAGTCCTACCACTTCCATTCTCCCCTTCTGGGACCAAAGTACTCGCCTTCGGGAAGGATCTTGCGGATGGCTGCTCCGGCTCCATCAAGCGTAGTACTGACGATAGTGGTGCCCCAATAGTCGGGCATTGCGGCGCCGGGAAGCTGAACGCAGAAGAAGATCACAATGGCGCAGATGGCAAGACCGACATCCATACCAGCTGAAGTGACATAGTTGTACTGCATCCACCAATTACGGTACCTGTCCTTGATGAACTTGTTGAATATGTAGCCGATGAGAACCCATGAAAGCTGCAATCACATTAGTCTTTTATACTCCCCACTAAAACAAGGGAAGGGCGGAGATTCTGATAACTTACAATGTTCATGGGTGTATACGGAGGTACGTAAGACAGGGAGGCGAAGATAAGTGGTGGACTGATTTTGCGAATGAAGCTAACTTTAGGGAACATGCGGGAAGCACCGTAGACCAAGAATGGAGTGCCAAAGCCCACGAGCCACATCCATTGGAGGTCCTTGTAGGTCGAGTCTCCGGAGAATAAGTGCTTGGGACCGACAGCACCCCAAATGACACTAGCGTTGTAGAAGGTCTTGATATAGGCACATGTGAATGATCCGGATGCCAATGGGGTGCAGACGTTCTTGATCGCGCCCAGAGCCCATTCGATGGTGGCGAGCTGGCACAGACAAGACCAGATGGTAGCGACGAACTGCGCGGCGAACAGCGAGCGCTGGGGAACGTGCATATAGTGGCCTATCTTGAGATCCTGGCAGAAGTATAGTGCCTGAGTCATGACGATGTAACCGAATGTCTTGAACATCATCATGGCGATGGGGTGGCCTGGTTGTACGTATCCGATGATGAACTCAGTGAAGACATTGAGACCCATTTGGATGTTGGTGAAGGCTTGGATGATGCCAATGGGAATGGTCCATACGGTCGCAATCACGAGAGAAAGGATGACAGAGTACCATTTCATGCCAGTAGGGTAAGCGAGAGCGGATACAAAGGCAAAGGCAGTCATGACAGCGAGTAGTGCAAGGTACCACCACGTGGGTACTGTCTTATACTTTCGCATAATCTTCATATGAACATCGTCCAGTTCACCAGAGGTGGACCTCCAGCGGCGCCAGATTTCGGCACCGTGGAAAAGGTAGGTGTGACTGACTAGTGCAGCGATACTAGCAAAGTTCAGTCCGTAGTTGAGTGCATTAGTAGGAGACAAGAATAGAGGCGAGTACGCCTCATATTTGGCAGGGTCGACAGTGTGCTCGGGAGTGAGAATCCTGGAGGTGTTGTAGATTTTTCCAGTGTTGTCCAGAATACTGTTTTGCGAGATTGACACGTAATCGCCATACCAAGTGTTGGTGAAGCTTAATGCCGGAATAATGATCCAGACAAAGAAAACAACACCGATTAAGGTGTTTACGTGTGCATACCACGGACTAAGTAGCGGGCTGTTAAAGAAGGAGTTGATTTGTGCCCAGTCGAGAGTAAACCCGGTAAACGGGAAGCCGAGTGCAAGACCAGTGCTCTGTCCAAAGAGTTGGTTGACAACAACATTATTGGGCTTGGCCCAGGTGACCCAGGCAAAGTAGCTGAATGCAGGAATGATCAAGTCTGGGAGCCAAGACCAGACGAACATGCCGATCATGACGTACATGAACATTCGGTACCGTGAGATGGACCAACCATTGGTGGTCGTAGGGTCAGTCGGCCCATGGTCATGGAGAGCATACAAGAAACCGACATTGACGAGTGCGCCAGGCCAAATCATAGACGCAGGTTCTACAAGAAACTTTCGGACAGAACCTGCTAGGCCAAACCCAAGACATTGGGTGGACAGAGCAAAAAGCGTGTTAAAGCCCCATCCGAACTGGCTGGTGTCGAATTTGTAAAACTTGCGGAGGGAGACGACGGTGTCGACAAAGTATCCAGCACCACCACCGAAGGCAGCATTGGCCATTGCAACGATTATGACGTGCTCCTTGACATTGAAAGGTCCTGGGTTGAGATTTCCTTTGAGCCCGAAGATGCTGAACTCTTTATTGGGAAGGACTCTTGCAAAGAAGATACCGATCGGATAGGCGATCAACAGTACAACGTAAGGGCCGATGCTGATGAGGGGATAACGCAGCAAGAAGAGTGCGTTGACTGATGAGCAGACGGTAGTCATAAGGAGACCAATGACCCATGAGCGAATGGTGCTGGCAGGAACGTCTTCATCGTAGTTCCGAACAACAGCACGGACCTGTTGTCTTGATTAGTTCCATGTGGAGGTATTTAGACATTCTTGCCACTCACTTCAGGATATGGTGAGTTCTCGATCACCTCTCCAACGAGCTTCGATTCGCCCGTTTGGTCGTGGGCCGCAGTGGCGGCATCGACCATGTCAACTGCCTCGTCTGGCAGGTTAGGGTCCCATTTGTGTTCTTGACGGAAAGCTTTTAGGCGTTGGTTCGCCTCTGCTTCGCTAATGTCGCGAACGTCCGAGGCATCGTTGCTGGATGTCTCTCCATGGGAATCATTCGTTTGTTCGCTAATAGTGACGGGGTCCTTCTCGGTGTTTGATCTCTTGAAGCCCAGCCTCTTACCAAAGCCTTTGGGCGACATCTCTTCGATGTTTGTCAGGAATGGAGAATGGAGAAGATGATCCTTGCAGAACTACCCAGGACCATGGTCCTTTATAACTGATCTTGAATGGCACGATACTTACATGCTCGACGGGTCAAGGTTCACAAACGGATATAGCCTCGGCCAGCTATCAATGGAGCAGCTTCTAGATAGAGCGACGGGCACGGCACAATGGCACCAATCAGATACCCTAGTTTGAATGATATCGAACGCGCCACAAACACTACGGCAATTTGGGGAGGAGCGGGGTGAAGGGTCTAACTGGTCTTCGGGACACGCCGCGCAATGGATGGATATAGAGTTGTTGGCTAAGCTTCGGTGCCTTCCAGCTCCGGCATAGTCGAAATTTTGGTAGCGATAGTGCAAGTCTTGATGAAGCTTGGAATATTAGGGTTCCTTGGCCACGGTGCTTATGGTGTGTCGCGTGTTCCTCGTATTTCCGGTAGAGTTTCGGAAGCTTCGGCTTCAAAGACCAATGGCATTCGATAACTTATCAGAAAAATTGTGCGGGGACCGGATTGAAGGGAAGTGTGTTTGATGTCTCCCCTATAGAAATTCGAACACATACATCATCTCTGTTGGGCGATGGCTTTGTTCGAAAGTCAGCCAACAACGGTTCCCGTATGCATGTCACCTTCGAGAGGGTGCATGGAAGCTTTCGGCGACATGGTTTGTGCCTGTACACGAGTCGAGCCATCGTGTCTGCATTGAGACGCAGGCCAGTGGGATAGATAAGGAGGCAGTCCCTAGATTAGATATGTGTCAACGGCCTATCACGTTTCAACTCTACCACAACCCCATGCATCGTGGCTCCCGTAGACTGGGCATTGTTCAATGGCCGATTAGAAAGAGAAGTCTATTCGGCCGACAGGTGGCCGGGGGCGGTATCTATAAGTCCAAGCGGGGATTGATACATCCATTAGGGCCTGTTAGATTTCGCGATGATGGTTTTGTTTATCGATAGGTTGGCTGGATGTGGGTAGAAGAAGCCACTGACAGTGGTGTGCCAGTATGAAGGAGCTGCAGCAGGACCCAACGGAATCCCCAGAGCTTGGACGGGAGTTCGCGATTCCGTTTTGCTCTCTCGGCTTTACTATACCTATATGGGTGGATGGTAGACTAGTTTTACGCTAGCAGCGCCATAGCTGTGTAGTGGTGGTGATTTCAATCCGAACGGAGCTCTTCGTTCCGTTCGATTCACCTGCCGAAGCTCTGTTCCGCAGCTCTAGTGCCGTTCATACCTACCGGGCCGATGTTACAGTTATGCGGCCGAATAAGTCCCTAGTCTGGTTATCATCAGAAAGTTGTTGATGAAGTCCGACCAATCTTCGATAAGAACAGTATCCGAGAGGCTGTCTCTGTCCAAAGCAGATGGTAAGGATGACGTTGGGTAGGATCTTATTTGTGGCTTTCGGTTCCTACTTATGTGACCGGCACATCGGAATGCGCTAGTCTCGTAGCGTGCTTTGATGTGGCGTATGCTTATCAGCTGTCAGCTTCGAGTCATGTAGCGGCCACGCGACTTCAATTCGTAATTGATAAAGGACCTCGGAGCTTTCCACCTGAGATAGACGTACTGCATTTGGTCTGCCTTTTGCCTTCCATGAGCTTGGGAAATTTTCAGTAAACTCTCGTGTTCTAAGTATAATCGTACCCAAGAAACCTAGCTTGTCGAGATGCCTAATTTGTGCTTGATAACCGACAACAAAGATTAAGTACACCAATTACATGCAATCGTCCATTACATGCTCCTCTAACCCCTTTTACATTCCACCCTGTAGCTCCCCTTCTCCTCTCCCCTTTTCGATTTTCGCCACCTGGCTCGGCTGGCAGCACTCAATCTTGTGGCGAGTGGGTTATAATCGTACGAATTGGCATCAGCAAATGCCTATCGTCGTGTATTGTTTGCTGTTCCTTTTGATTTGGGAAGAGAGCGTACTATTCCTAAGTACCCATGCTACGCTATTATCTCTTTACTATGTGGCTATAAATAGGTCTTTACTGCTTCCTCCTTTAATCGCACTTCAATGCTAATATTCTCTCGAGATATGACAACACTAATAGCAGATATCTTCCTTGAATGCATTACTACAATGTAAACCGCTTGTTCTCTAAAAGACTAGTTTGATTACATGAACTAGTTCCCTCACGTAAAGTTGGGCCTTCACAATACAAATCCAGCAACTTCTTAGAGCAGAAAACCTCTCGCAGCTAACTCCTATGCGATACATGCTATTGAAATTAGAGACTTATTCTCCATGATTGGGTAGAGAACGTGCACAACAAATAATAAAGTTCCTTTGATAAAATCTTTTCAACTCTTCAACTACTTTTAAGCTCCAAAACGCAGCTTCATCCCCGACCTGTAAGAGGATCTCTTCGCGTACTCAGTCGCCGTCGGTATCAGACAAAACTCCCAGCAGTACTCTGATGTCACTAAAGTAACCGGCATATTGGACGTCGAAAAATGTGAACAAGAGATGGTTGAGCGCCAGGATCACAACGACCAGACACCTAAAATGTATTTCGTCTGGCTCATCGTTCATGGATTTCATGCTATAAGCCTGCTTTTGTAACCACTGGGAATTAACTCTCGTTCTTTCTTAGCAAACTCTATCACCTCTCCCCCCCCCCCCCAAAGAAATGAGCCATGGGCGGCGAGGCGAAACAAGCAATCCTCTGATAGAGCGGTGTGACTTACAAAGCAAACACGTGTTGATAAATTTTCGTCTATTCTGCTAAAATCATTGCACAAAGCTATCTAGGGGTAATGTGCCTTTCATTGCTAAAAGATGTCTTGGAATGAGTGTGGTTCGCATCCTTCTATATGCAAAAATGGCAAAGGAATGTCTAATAACAATACTACTATGATGGCATATTGCTATCCGTCTCTTAGATGCCGATTAGTAAAACAATGTACCTTTTGGTTTGTGTGGTACAGTGGGGCCGGACTGTTGTGTAACACCAAAAGCGCTAAAAGGAAAACTTCGAAAACAACTTTCTGGTGAAACAAAACTCTGGACAAAAAATCGTCCTAAAAAGGGCCTATAAGGCGACAAAAAGCAAGACTCTACATCATGAGTGGAACCGTTTTCCGGCCAGTTAGCATTGTCTGGACCGATCTTTCCGCTGATCAAGGTGTGTTAGACCAATCATAAATTTAATCTGCGCTTCTCAGCGTGGTCACACAAACTGCAAAGTCGGAAGATAGTTACACTAGAGGCAGAAAAGACTTTTGATTGGGACAGAGCTCCTATGCCACCCCTCCTACTTTGTGGGTAAAGTACAGATTTGCGCACATCATAAAAGAAAGCTTTCAAAAAAACATCCAGATCAAGTCAAAGCATCTCTTTTTTTCACGCATTACATATTATCTGTAAACGGCAATAATTTTTGCACATCTTGGTTGATGAGTTACTTATCCCATGGAGTGGTGAGAATGGGGCGCAAGAAGTAACCAAGACACTCATGATACAAAACTGGAGCCATGGAAGACTTTGTGACTAACATTATCCAACGAAATTTCCTCAGAGTGCATCCATTCGCCTGTGCTTACCATGAGAGCTTCTTTGATCTATCTTACTTCCGCCCTGTGTACGGGAGCTGTCGCCTATGACACCCTGTACGCCATGAACACGTCTGACTTTTCTGGAATTTCCGGGGACTCGTACCAGTGCGAAAATGGTAAATAGATTCGCAAACTCAAAACAACATGAGTTCCTGACATATAGCATTAGTAATGAAACCTTCAGTCACTTGTACAGACCCGGCACTCAACAACGATACCTGCTCGTGCACTTGTACAAACGGCATCATCTTCAACCAGCCTGTTCCGTCACCCGATCAGGGCAGCGGGGGTAATGACGCTTCACTCGATATGTGCCAGGCGGAAAAGGACCAATACATAGAGCGCGAGCGAGAGGCAATGGCTAAACTTCACGAGGCAGAACTCGCACACACCAGCTGCCAGAAAGGTCAGGCGGCTGAACTTGAAGCGGTACGTCAGGCGAATGCTATTCGCGAGAGCAAACTCCAGGCCGAAGTGACGAAATTTACGCGCATCACCAAATTCAAACACGTGGGCTGCTGGAACCAAGTTTCTGGTCAATACATTACTGGCAGTCGCACTGTTGATAACGCAATGACACTCAAAAAATGCAGAGAAACATGTTGGAATTTTACATACTACAGTCTTCATGGTGGTAATACATGTGCATGTGGGAATGGTTTCAGGCCGGGGCATCTGATGCAGCCAACTGATTGCAGAATACCTTGCAAGGGCGATTCGAGGGACATATGTGGAGGCAGAACTACGGAAACCGTGTACATGTTCGAACCGAACTACCTTATTTAACAACAACAGTATGAAGGGAAGCATGTATATACACAGTATATAGTAGCTGGAACTAGCCGTCAATATCAAAGTCAGCCGTCCGCTCCAATATTACAGAATTGTATAGTTTAAATAAATCGAGTCTGTGGCGGGATTTGGTATTGTAGAGTCCTGATAAGAGCGGTGGCCGACTTCATAACGCAGGAATGGTTGAGTTAGGATTTTGGCGAATGAGAGATAGCACTAACTCAAACACTCCCAATAAACACATTTTCTACCATTTCTGCTGCTCAAATGTTCAAATCGTCCTTCTTGCCTTTTGGAACAAGCCTGCGGCTTCTACAGCATATTCTCAACTCCTTTTCTTGGAATCTTTACGCCTTACGCGCGGTCATTTCAGTTTCCTAGGAGTTGAAGACATAAAGCTCTCGTCGGGTCGTATAGATCAAATTGATTTACAGTGATATGAATATACGGGCCTCAAAAACTAAGATTCACTTTCATGTCCTACCTCTTTTCTAGTCACTATTATGAATACCCAATCAAACCGTGTTAATACTCAATTCTCACCGTTCTATTGACAGAATGAGCTGCTCAAGAAAACTAGGATTTAAATCACACCGATCATTCACACCAACATATCTACCCATTCAAAAGCGGGCCAACACGTAGTTCTGCCAATTGGTGGACCAAAACAGCCGGATAAGACTCATGTCCAACATCAGCCCAAATCACTGTTAAAATCACTACAAAAGGCATTACAAGCTCCCTAAAACATCCAGAGTTCTTGAACAGTACACCACAATCTATTTCCTTACTAAGAAACAGCCAAGCAGTGCATAGCCTAGTATTTATAGCGCAAGCAGCTTTGTCATTGCACACTAGTAAGGGCATTCGTTATCCGGACATTTCGGCCCAGCGCAAATCCGCAGCCGGGCGCCCACCCAGCCAAGGCCCATCTCACAACGTGCCACAGCATCCGCAGAAGATCGGGAGCGGGGTCAGTGGGCGGGACTATAACCTCAATAAAGAAAAAAAAAAGTGGAGAAGACCGAGGTAACAAAAAAAACCCGATACCCACATATAAAAGAAACCTTCATCACAAACACACACCTACGCACTTTTTTTTACAAAAAAAAAACATCACAAGTCAACAACAGACCTTGCATACCCCTTCTGTCCTTCTCCCCAAACGATCTACCCACAAGCCAAAAAAACAACAACAACAACAACAACCACAACAACCACAACCATGGCCCCAGCCACAGTCCTAGTCCTCTACCCCAAAACCCCAACCTCAACCTTCAACGCAGAATACTACCTCTCAACGCACATGCCCCTGGCGTCCAAGCACTGGACCAAGCACGGCCTCAAAGGCTACAAAGTCACCGAGCTCAACGCCGACAGCCCTTATGCGTACGTCTCGGTGCTCGAGTGGGAGAGCTACGAGGGCTTTCAGGCGGCTGTCAAGGATGCGGGTACTAAAGAGATTATGGAGGATGTGCCGAATTTTAGTAGTGAGAAGGCCGTGTTGGTGCATGGGGCGGTTATTGGGACTGGCTAGGCTTGGGAAAAGGGAGGAGGGTGGGGGGG